>BJCM01087524.1:0-23847 GCA_018326385.1 Flaveria bidentis
ACACACAAGGTACATCTCGCGCCTATGGGCCGCTATAACTATCCAAGAATACACTCGAAACTGGAAGGAGAAAAAAACCCACCCGGTGGACTGCCGAGCTACAAATAAGTGCAGCACACTCGTTGCGTGCATGTATTAAGAAAGAGCTTACGTAGAATGGTTGTTTAAAAACAATATAGATAAAAGAGGGAACAAGTATGCATCCATATAGCTAATAAGAAGTGTTAGTTGTTTAAATCGAAGTAAGCAGCACACTAAGTGTAAGAACTAAAGTACATAGCTTAAACCGAGCAGCAAAGCGACTCAGTAGCACACCAAGTCTAAGTACGCATCATATAAACTACAAAAGTAACAACCACACTAAGGAAACCACAAAGAGGTTATCACACATCATAGGGCCGTAACATCCGTAGCTTTTGGTCAATTCTTTTACTTATGATCAAATCCATTAATTTCAAAAAACAATTAGGTCGAAGTTTTTGATTTGTTATCCATTCTATTATTTCGTTTATTCTATAACAGAATTTATTTCCCATGATTTTGCCACCATAAGTATTACCTTATGTGAAGTTTAACATCTATCATAGAGGTAGATATGGGCAAAAAAACGGGAATCAATTTCAAAGAAAAACCGGTTTGGACCAAACCGGTCCCAAACAGATCCGAACCGCCGGGTTGTATACCAATTTGGTAACCCCACCCTCAAAACCGGTTTATAAACTAGTTTAAAAAGTTAAAAAACAGTTTATTAAAAACCGGTTTTCAAACCAGTCCAAATCGATTTGCCATGTTGTAGTATCTGATGAGACAAACCGGTTTGTAACCCAAACCGGTTTGGAAAAAAATAGCCTGTCCCCACGACAAAAAAACTGGTTCGATTTTGAACCCGAACCGGTTTGGGTAAAAAAATCAGTTTGCACACCTTTACATACAACCCATGTATTATACGGACAGGTTACAAACCGGTTTGACTCACCAAAAACTCGAACCTAGCAAACCGATTCAGACCGGGTTTTTTTTTCAAATCGATTTTTCTTACCGGTTTAACTGGTTTTTAATTTTTAAACCGATTTATAAACCGATTTTGAGTACGAGACTAGCAAACCGGTATAGAAACTGTTGGTTCGAGACCGATTTGGGCCAAACCGGTTTTTCTTTGAAACCGGTTCCGATTTTTTTTTTATTCATGTCAACATTGGAGACAATGAGCAAAGTGAAAGGGGTGATGCCGTAAATAAGGAAAGAAGGTTGTTGAATGTCTCGGTCAGCAGCCGGCAGAGTAACAAACAATGCCGCTTTCTTGTCCCCCCATCCCTGTTTTCTCGCCTGTCCCCTTTCTAATTTAATACGCTACTTACAACTTACACTTCACCCACTTCAACTTTCCTGTTTTTTCATTTTTGCACCCTTCACTTTCTCTATATGCTGCAACTCACCAACACTTTTAATTACCCTTTTTGTTTTTAAATAAGTTGACTGGATTATTATTATTATTATTATTAACTTGTTTATATTACATGAACATATGTCGTAGAAACAAATTATAACGTATTAGTTGTCTGCTTATTAGTTATTACCGTATGTAATATAGATTTTGAAGGGGAAATATTATATATTTGTTGAATAAAGTTACTTGAAGTTGTTTTATGAATTTGAATGGTAAGAAAGGAAGTAATGCATAACTTTTAGGCTGCATAGATGAAAAGGTTTAACTCGTTTATTGTTATAAATTATCTAAGTTTTTTTTTTGTTTTTCGTCTTGAAACATGTGATAGTTTTTATAAGTAATGGAGTTGTTTAAAAAAGTATTATTACTACCAGAAAATTAATCATCAAACATGTACACTACAAGATTTTAAGCCACAATCACTTGGTTGGAGACCAAGTCGTTTACTATCAAGTTATCATTTTGAGGACGTAATAGAGTTAACTATGCAAGTAAATTATATGGTTTGGGCTAATAACTTACACGTTTAGGATCCATGCTTAAGTTATATAGTTTTCATTGTATAACAAGTTCGAGTTTAAACACTGATTTTTTGTTGAATTGTTATGGCATGATCAACATTCTTATTTGTGAAACCATAAAAAACTTCATCTCCAAACTTTGTATGTCTTGGTGTAAAACAGAGCATTTGAAATTCAGTTGGGTAGTTGTAATCAAAGCAGATGAAATTCTAAAACCACAAGCAACACTACTAGTTGAAGGAGTAGGAAGGTTGTAGGGAAAATTGGTGTCAGTCTGGGTTGTGAAGAAACAAATACTTGCACGGTTGACTTAAGATAACACATTTTCACAATGTTGCACTTCAAGCTTTAGTGAATCTAACAACACTAAGAGACCGCAAAACAACTAACGTTATTAGTCTCGTCATGGAAAGAAAAATTCCCCTGTGACTTGACTCTTGTGTGAAAACAAACAACTTGGTTTATCATAGCATTCACAATTTATCCATCATCCACATTTTTATAATTACATTAAAAACCATTATTTTTTCTCTTTCATTTTTAATCAAATAATATTTTTTCATACATTTATCATTATTTTTTTTCTTTTATCCACTCACAACCACTTTAAAAAATATTAAAAAGTTTATGAAGTTTGTATCATGTTTTCACATATTTCCCCAAATACGAGGAAACAATTTACAATCCTCGTAAATTCTTCATCTTTTTCACTCACAACCACTTACAATCACTCCTTATAATATACGACACCTACTCATATAATAAATAGGAAATGGGTTGTGAATACTCTCAAAAAATAATAAATGTTTGTGAGAGAGAGGGGAGAGAGGGGAGAGAAAGAGTAAACGAGTGAATGAGTGAATACATGAGCAATTACATTTTTTTTGTTATATATAGTGTGGAGGTCCAACGAAGATTCCTTCGTCAATCGGCCAAGCGTTGATTGATTTGGAAAACTTTACTTGCAACCGGAAGCTAAAAACCATTATCCATTGCATTTATATGGGGACATGGTGGTATATTTGGAAGGCTAGAAATAACTTGATATTCAACAATAGGTCGGTTAATCTTACATTGATAGTGGAGGACGTTATAGTTAACACGTATTGATGACTTAAAAACAGAATGAGGTTAAACAACTTAAATTGACATTATTGTAATTTTGATTTAAATAACTTTGTGATGTAATTAATGTTTGGGTACTAACATCTTATCAGTAGTCTTTTTAATAAACTATTCTTTTGTGTTTTCGTTCAAAAAAATATATTGGTGATGTATGAAGTATGTTTGTTCTCGGTAGTGGTCCCATCATGCAATTAGCTTGTTACACAATTCTGACTTGATTGGTGGGGATTTGCTCACGCTAATTGTGCATGCCACGTGGACATCCATATGTCCTAGGTTTGTGCCTGACCTATATTTCTTTATGGATCTAGGGTTATCAAGATAAGAATGTTGTTAATTTTTCAAACTTTTTTACTTTGAATTTGGTTTGATGTGAATGTTACCTTTTGTGATTTAAGTCTTAAACATTCATTATGAAATGAATTTTCAAGGTAGTTAGACTGATTTCCACCATTTTTTCTTGTAGAGTTAATGCTAAATTATTGATTCAATCAAATTTATTACATGATTTAAACCCCTAAAGAAAATAAGATATGCAATATAACAAGTTACAAAAGGTGCAAAGCTGTTGCGGGAGAAATGGTGTAGTGCTGCGAAAAGGTCTATGATATTTTTTGTGGCTGACCTAAGTTGGCACAAGGTGAAAGGGTGGGATTGTTTTTGAGTTTGGTGCATGATAGGGAGTGTTTAATACTACCAGGTTGGAATGACAAATGAATCCAAACCTAACGAGCAAACCTAAAAACTGAACATTTCAGAAGGCAGTGAGATTGTTTTTTACTTGGTACCCGATAGATAACTACTTGATAGATACTTGACACATGACTAGTTAAAGACATAATTTTACAAAAAGATATGAAATTACGATTACCAATACCCAATCTATCATATCCATGTTGGCAAAATACTTTCAAACATGAAAGAAAGCATTGGGTTCACTAAGGAGTCCCTTTAACAATCAAGATTTTACTACTTTAAATAAAAGAAATCTTTGAACAACAGTTCCTTACAAAAGTAGTGCTGCTTTAAATCCTTAAGAAATAATAAGACTAAAAATGTCTATTGCCTTGTATCTTAGTGATACTAGTGGTTGACCTTATAAAATTGGTGCTAATGTAAATCATTACAAAATCAATAGTAGCTTATTAGGTGGTATCAAGAGTAACTAAATTGATGCTAAATATAGGTAATTTAACTAAAATTTTATTGTTGGTTAGTAATAAAGATAAAATCCGTTAGTAAAAAAGACAAAAGCCATGATAAATATTAAACGTAAAGAATAATTAGTATAATTGTTGAACACGTCAAATAAAAAGAATCACTAGTTTAATATAATAGAGTATAGTTTGATCTTTTTAAAGTAGAATGAATGTAAATGAGAGAATATGCGACTAAAAATTATTAACATCTAAGAATAAAAAAGAATTCATTTTTACGATGGTTATTTATTTTTTATTTGACGAATGATACTCAGCCCAAATGATTGAGATTGGGTGCTTCAATACTTTATTAAATAAGAGAGGGTATTGGTTTTAAGTTTCAAATAAGATTAAAAAACTTAAGTGATTTAGGTCTAACCATAAGATATCTGCATTTAATTTGGGTTACTTTTAAGTGTAGTTTTATTTTCACTTAATTTGAGTTTTCTTTTGAGTGTAGTTTATTTTCCAGATTGATGTACAATGTTATTTTCTGGGACATTTGAGTTTAGTATCTTAAATTTTCATAATGGATTAATAGTTTCTTTACTGATCAAGTTAAATATTAAAAAAATATATTTTTGTTTTGACTTTTTTAGTTTAACACGTTTGGCCTTATGTCCTATGGGGAACTAGCTGGTCCCACATGGCATTGGAAAGGGAAGAATACTGGTTGTGGGGTCATGTGAATGGGGGCACGTGTGGATATAGACTAAACCTTGAGGGTGGTTTTTGTCAGTTCTTGAAACTTGGAGGTTGACTGAGTAGAGTAATTGAATTTTTATGGGATTTTAAGCGAAACATAATTAGAATTTTGCTTGATTTCGTGATTATCGTTTTACTGCAAAATCTTGAGTATCGCACTTTGTCTGCCGTTTCTCGTGCATATTATAATCATATTGTGTGCATTCCAATGTTTCCAAAATGTGGCTTTTATTTTGAAACTGATAAATATATTTTGGTAAAAAAAACTGAAAATAAATAGAAACACAAAAACTGTAAAAAGTGAAAGAGAGAGACATTTATTTTCAATTCTATGTATTTTGTCGGTATCAAAGGTGGTTGACCACGTGAAATACTCCCTGTTTTCATGGTTGAAACATAAAGGGAAATTAGGTGAATTAACATGGAATTTATGGTGTAATTTCTCGTTTTTAAATTTCCCTTTGTAAGCTTTTAGTCATAACATCTTGGTATAGACTTATGTTTCATTAATAAAATTGTCGTTGTCAAAAAAAAATGTAGTGGAGAATTGACTTAGAGGTTGGTTGGTAATTTTAAAATGATTATATATTGAACCAATAAAAATCTGAATCATTAATGCTAGTATATATCTTTTAACTATTAAAAAACAAATGTTTGATCAATTCAGATAAGAGGTCTTAACCATTCACTATTAGACCTTTTAATCATTCAACATTAGTATAATGTTTAACCATTCAGAGTCAAATGTCTAAACCATTCAAACATTTGCTTGCGAAAAAAACAGTCTGAATCATTAAGTGTTGAATCATTAAGTGTTGAACCATTAAAAGGTTGATTCAGATACTGCCAAACAACCCATTAATTTTTGTAATTTGTGAATCTTAGATATCTCTTAAAACGCAATAACACATTCGTGTTAAATTATTTTATCGACACACATGAATAATCAATTGGACAATTTTAGATAGAAATCTAGAACAATATTTGAAATTTTGTTTTTGTTATGTTAAATATATCTAAAACTAACCAACTGAATCATTATGTATATGGTCATAATATTCAATTTATTATGCCACTATAGAACCACATAATGGTATGCATTGAGAACTGTCAGAAACTAACTTCATTTGAAACTAGCTTCGATTGAACTATTCTAGGTAGAAACCACCCATTGTGAGTAATGAATTTTTTACTGAACTTTATTTTCAACTTAACTTTAAGTTTCACTAAATTGTTCTATGATTTTTTTACTAAGGTTCAATTTCTATTGAACTTGAGTTTCTACCAAAATCATTTTCAAATAACTTTCCATCATTTTCAAACAACTTTCCATCATTTTTCAATAAAACTCATTTCCCCGAGTTAAAGAGGTTTTCTGAAGGTCTTCTTCAAGAACACTTGGTTCTCAAAAAGACTACGACCCCCACCAAAGTAGAAGTAGGAAAACATATGTTTTTGGAACCTAGGCATGAAATATTTACATCTTCTTATTCATAATAGGACTTTCAACGCTATTGTGTTTCCTCATCCGGATTCAACCTAACAATGCAATAGATGAAAAATGTGAAGGTGAAAAAGGAGGATGGAAAGAGTAGAAAGAGAGGAGGAGCCAAATCATCCTGCCCCCAACCAGCTAAAATGCTATAATTGTACTCTATCAACTGTATGTACTTTATCACACCCGTAAAACTTAACAAGACTAAGAAGAGTTTAACATGAAGAATTAAAATTATTAGAAGAGTTTTGAAAGTTGATTAGACAGGTGCAATCTCATATATGTTACATCATTGTCTATATTTGTAACAATTTTTAGATGTGTACTATGCCCTCCCCTTATATGTTACATCTTTGTTAGTATTGTCTCATTTTAAGGATACATTTAAATACACTAGGAGAGTTCATTTCCCGCAACAACTCTCTTACCGTAAACCGTCATGGGTTCTTATGAAATATATCATCAAGCGTCATAACATATAGCATTAACAATAATGATATTTGTTGATAGTAAGAGAAAATAGGACGAGAATGATAAAGATCCCTCTATTAATTAAAGAGAGAACAAGATAAAATAAGAATTTTATTTTTTCTAAACAAGCATGCTTTAATAAATTTCAGAAGTTATTGAGGTTCTTATTAGTTCGGTGAAGTCAGTAATCATACAAATTCAAATATATACGATGATACTTGCACCACTAACCTTCATATTCGTAAGTCCACACTTTATTTTTAATATATCATATATCATGTTATTTCAAGCAAATTATCATTAATATCCATATTTTAAGTATCACTCTTTTTTGTGATGTATATACGATTTTATAACACAATTATTATATACTTGTTAGTTGTTACAAAACCTATATAATATACGTTTACTACAGTTTTCAAATTTTTTAATGCAAGTGGTGGATCACAAAAGCTTAGTATGTGGTGGTTAATAATGATGGGGTATGAATATATGGTAGTGACCAAATACAAATGATTACAAAGATATGTTTTCATTAATCAAAAATTGTTTATGGTAGCTAGGGAAGGTTCACCCTATGCCTTACAAGCTTAAAAAATTGCATTAATCCTTTTTTTTTAACGACAATAATTTTTTTTAAAAGAATGAAAGAGGGGTAAGCAAGAGAATAAAAACCCCACCCCCACCCACACCCACACCCCCCCTAAAAAAATAATAATAAAAAAAAAGTACGTGAAAGACAACAAATCCAAAAAACAAAACAACTCCACTAATTCGAAGAGGAAAAACCATCTAACCATAATCAAATGGGACACAAAGAAGAAAGTTAGCTGGTAGCTTTTTAATCCTGTTCTTGATTCAAAGAGAAGCCTTAATTTTAGTGTTTTTAATGATACTTGTTGGAGTAGCCTTCTTTTTGTTGAAAACTCCTTTATTTCTTGACTTCCATATACTTCAACACGCAACATAGTGGGATCTTACACCACAAGCTTAATCTTGCCCACACAATATTTGAGACGGGGCAAGAGAAAAAAAATGCTCAACCGTTTCATTCGTCTCACAACATAAAGTACAAAACTTGCATTAGTTAGAGAACAAATTATATATAAGTGTACCAACTTTGTTTTGATTTTCTACGATAAAAAAATTGTTTTGATATTCTAATAAATTATAAAACTTGAAGTTAAATGAAACTTAGGTTACCAAAAGAGGAATGTTTATATATGTATGTTTAATATTTTGATAGCTACCAAAACCCGCAGGGATGTCTCTAGGAATTATAATAGGTTGGACGTGGGACGGGTTTTGATATCCACATCAAATACTGGATTATAAAGTCATGCTCGTGCTTTGTCGCATATGTGTTGGATATTCGTTACACATGTTTATTTAACACCTGCTTGAGAAGAACCTGAATGAATACATGTTAACGTCATCCACTTATATTGATAAAAGTGTCGGGAAATGAGAATACATATTAGCTTTGTGGCACCCACGGGTTTAAAGTATACTATTTTATGATCTTTTGTGGTTAAAATTATATGTTAAAGGCCTATTAGTTGGAAGCATGTCTAAGTCTAACAATCTTAAACTTACCTAAAAAATTCAAGTTTCTATCAAATTCTACATATTATTTATAATCTTTTTAGAAATATATAATATATTCATATATTCGGGTAATCGTATCACCTAATCTCAAACCCTTCATAAACCCTTCATAAACTCTTGAGAATTCTTAACCTAATCTCATACCCAGTCTTATATCTTAAAAAGTGACAACCTATCCTATCCTCAGTATTTCATCTTTTCCGGTTGCTATGTTGTGTTTGGTTTCTTTCAACCATCTAATATTCCCCTCTTCATATAATTTTCTTCTAGGAGAAAATAAGTTATACGACATCTTTGTGGTCAAAAGAAAATAAAAAGGACATAGTTTTTAGTAAATGAACTCAGTTGGAAGTAGAAAACCAGATTCATTTATCGTTAAAACATAATTTTGTTTCTTTCATAACTCGGTGTTATTCAATCCTCTAAAATCAATCACTAAAAAGATTTTTTTATAAAACAAATTCAGATAAATACAAGTTCATCTAAAAATAAGAGAGTATATTCATTAAAAAGGAGAAATAAATAATTCTTTTATAAATTTATAAAAAAAATACATATTTTCCGAAAACTTAATATTATATAACATAACAAAAACCAACGGGATGAACAGTAAAATCATTTCGATACATAATGCACAATGATCTTCAAACATATTTTGCAAAATTGTATACTTTCATAAATTTGAAGGGTAATATGTAAAATAGTCACAAAAAACTGTCCTTAAAAGAGGGAAAAGAAAGTTTTCTAACATATTCTCAAATTCACACATTGCCCCCCTATAAAACACACTCCTTTTCACTTTCTTCTTTTTTATACATAAAAAGTCCGACTTTCACGGCACACAGCTCACAGACCTTTTGTTTGCTTTCTTCTTATAATGGAGGGACCTTAAAAACCCCAACTTTCTCTCTCTAAACACATACCTTCTCTCTCTCTCTCTCTCTCTCTCTCTCTCTCTCTCATCATCTTCTTTTCTCTTCAATTCATTTGAAGATTATTATTATTATTATTATTATTCTCTACACGATCTTCATCTCTCAGGTGCTTCAAAGTTCATAATTTCACATCGATTTCAGGTAAATGCGTTGAAATTTTGTTCGATTATCTGGTTTTTATTTTGTTTTCAGCTTAATTAGTTGGTAGTTTTGCGAATCGGAGTTTTGTTGAGGCTGAGATCTGGGTTTTGATTTGTTACGAGTTGTGTCTCTCTGTGCTTGTTGCGAAATTGAAGTGATGGTTTACTGTAGAGGATGAAAGTGTGGATTTGTTTTGGTATTTAGATTTGTTTGCATGAGGTAAATGCCTTGGATTTTGTGTTAATTTGTTTTATCTTATGTGATTTTGCTTTGATTTGTGAACCTTAGCGAGATTGATCTTGAAACCCTTTCGATACCAGTTGATTGACTGAGCTTAATTTTTACGAATTAGGGTTTCAACGTGTGCTTTTCGAGGTGGTGGAGTGGGTTTTAGCTTTTGATTTTAGTCAGCTGATAGATTTAGTTTCTTAAGATGCTGGATATGGATATGCATCTTCTGGTTTTGTTTCCTTTTTAGGGTTCTTAATTTAATTTTGACCGGTTTTTGACTCGTGGATGATTGCTTGTTTACTGAATCAGAAGTTTGTGGTCTAGGCACACACTCTTACATGAAAGGATTTCATTGCTACATTGGCTCTTTGATGATCCCAAAATCTTATAGTAATCTCCTTCCGAAATCGCTTGATAGTTTTATTGTAATCTTATGGTGTCTTAAATTTTTAATGATCTGGTATGTGTACTAAGTAGTGCTCTCAGAGATTCTTTTATTAACTGTGCCTTATTTCTGAAAGATTTATGGATGAATGTTATATTCACAGTTGCTAATTTAAGCTGATTAACAAGAGCTCCTGGAAGTTTTGATCTGATGTCTCCACCTCTGTTAGATGCGGAAGGGGATGGACCGGGAAACGTGTCCTTAATGAATTCTGCTTCCACTATGGAATCAGTTTTTCAAACAAACCCGGGATTGACAGAGCGAAATTATCTGGGATTATCGGATTGCTCATCAGTTGATAGCTCAGCTGTTTCTGGAATCTCAGAGGCGAAAAGAAACAATTTAAATCTTAAAGCTACTGAACTGACCCTTGGTCTTCCAGGATCTCAATCCTCTGGGCGAGAACCAGAGGTTGACTTGGCGAGCTCTACATCTCTTGATGAGAAACTGTTATTTCCCTTGCTGCCTTCTAAAGACAGAATTTGCTCAATTTCACAGAAGATTGTTGTTTCTGGCAATAAAAGAGGATTTTCTGACACCATTGGTGAAGGAAATTGGATGTTTGATTCATCTGCCATTGATTCTGCGACAGAAAAAACTTTAGTCCAAGGGAAATTTAATAGTAATGCAAGTGTAAACGGTAAGATTTCATCAGGAACTCAGGCTGCCATGATCAGAGATGCAACATCAAAGGTGGTGCCACAGGAACAAGCTCATACAACTTACGGAGCTACTGTTAACAAAATCAGCGCTTCTAATCCTCCTGCTGCTAAGTATGTGTAATAGAAAAAGTTGTTTTTCTTGAGTGAAATGAGAAAACAGAGTTAAGAGGCAACATGATTAATATGATTTTGTTGGTTTGCTACCGATCTTGTCTGCAGGGCCCAGGTAGTTGGTTGGCCTCCTGTTAGATCTTTTCGCAAGAACATTTTGGCTACAAATTCAAAGAACAACGATGAGGTGGATGGAAAACCAGGTCCTAGTGCCTTATTTGTGAAAGTTAGCATGGATGGGGCTCCTTATCTTAGGAAGGTTGATCTAAGAAGTTACACTACTTATCAACAGCTTTCGTCAGCCCTTGAGAAGATGTTTAGCTGTTTCACTATTGGTGAGTTGTTTCTTTTATCTAACTAAAATCTTGTTTGTGTTGAAATTTAAATTCCTATCATAACAACCAATATTTTTTCATAATGTAGGTCAATATGGATCACAGGGAGCTTCAGGAAGGGAAAATCTAAGTGAGAGCAAGTTGAGGGATCTATTGCATGGGTCAGAGTATGTTCTTACATATGAGGATAAGGATGGAGACTGGATGCTTGTGGGAGATGTTCCCTGGGAGTAAGTGTCGAACTACTTGCACTATTTTTTCACTTCCACAACTTATCTCTTATTTACTGTCAATCTGTCATAGCATTTTGGAGGGCACCAAACTTAAGTAATTGGAATAGTAAATAATGCCTAAGGGCTAAGAAAAACAAAAACTATTACACACACACACACACTATAATAACATTCCTCTGCCTAAAGGAAATTAAGTCCATGCTAATATGTATATGTGTGGGGGTCTATTTTACCACTTTCATTATGATTATTTGGTTAAACTATTTTACCGATTTATACCCAACTTTGCTTATTACATCCCATACAATAAACATAGATAATCAGCATTATTTTTTTGTTTACATTGCTGGCTGTTGTATGTTCTTTTTAATATGGGTTCTGGATGACATTGTAATATTGGATGGCATGCACCAAGCCTTACAGGCAAGTGCATTACGTCTAGTTACTCAAATGAAACAAAACAAATTTATAACCTAAAAACTATAACACACCATCTCATAGTTATCCTTTTGTGTGAATTCCTGGTAAACTTTTGTTACTTTCCAGTGTGTAAAGAAGATTGGCTTTTTTGATATATTTTAGGATCAAAAAGCTAGAAATCATTGTTTTGATTTTTGAGATTTAGGTTTAGATGAATTCATAAATTATATGCTAAAAATCATAAAGATATTAAAATTTTAATGATATCATGTGTAGTGAATTCAGATAATATTTCAATGCATAGGGACATATATATGCTAAAGCAGATGCTAAGACAAAGATATTCTCATGGTTGTAAAAATCGTTAGGCACTAGTCGGGTGGTGGGGTACAGACTAGTGATTAGTCGGGATTACTAAGGATTAATCGGATTGGAACTTTTATAAATAATTTTCAGTTTTATATATATCTGGACTCATTTTTATATGCAATTTTTATAAAAATATTCCGATTTATATATATACAAACACATTTGACCAAAATTTACATGTATTTGGCCAAAATTTTAGGTTTGACCGTAATTTCAAACATTTTTCTGGAATCTAACTAAAATATGACCAGAATTTAGCCGCTGATTAGGACCGATTTTGTCTGACTAGGTTCCTATTTTATTCGACTAGGTCTGATTACCGATTTTATTCACTGATTACATGAAATCGTCAAGGTAACTAACTGACTAGCGATTAATCACCGATTAGTAGGCCGACCTTTACAACACTGGATATTCCTCTCCAAATCTTGTGAATCTCTTTGTGAGCAATTGGTTGACATTTACGTTTAATCCTGACCAGTATATAATAGTTAAATTCTATACTCATGTCAAACCTATGGTCTATTACCACTGGTATGTTTGGTGATATAAATTTAAACTCAAACACTAAATGAGATATCAGTAGTCTATTAAATATCTGTTAAATATCTTGAAAGTCTTCTGATTGTTTAATGGGTTGATGGACACACACACACGTATATTTATATTTATATATAGACACACATAACTATATGTAGAGGGTCACTTAATACAAAACGGATTCAAGTAGAGAAGGGGGAAATTGTATAGAAGCTTGTACCTATTGCTTTTAAGTGTGATATAGGTGATTTTGTAACAGTATCACTGCCTCCCTCTCTCTCTCCCACTATATATGAACAACACTGCACATAAGTGCCAATGCGATTATATAGGCACCCAATATTAAGTTCTGTTTTTGGACGGCTTTATGTTTTCTGTTAAAGGTTTAATTTCAACCCCTGTTAAAGTCAAATTCTAACCTGTATATTTTCCTTTGTTACTTCTGTGATACCAGTATGTTCATTGGTTCTTGCAAGAGGCTGAAGATCATGAAGGGCTCTGATGCAATTGGTTTAGGTATGCATCACATTGAATGTCAAATAACTAAAGCACCCTTCAAAAACATATGAACAAGTTTATATTCTTAACATGAAACCATAAATAAAAGAGAACACTTTTTTTTCCACATTTTCTAATGATATAATCCTGTTTAATTATGTACAGCTCCAAGGGCCATGGAAAAATCAAAGAACATAAATTAAGCTCAATCTTCTTACTGGAGTGCAGACTGCAGTTATGTTTTGATGGAAGTGGTGTGTTTCTATAAATAGCAAGAGTAAAATGTTTCTGATATATTAATATAGGAAACCTTTGTTTTGACTGTTTGGTCTTTTTTCAATTTGATGAATGTGTCATGTGTCTGTGTGTGTGTGTGATTTTAAGAATTTTCAACACTTCTTGTGTCCAGTAATTTTACTATTGTATGAATGTTTCCTGTGATGGTGATAACCGTTTATAGTTTAGGGACTGAACATGGAAAAAGAGAAAAAGAAAGGTCTTAGCTTTAAGAAACACTGAAAGTGGAAGGACCATTATTGGTAAGATACTGAATGATGTTGAAAATTCCTGATGAAGCTGCAGCAGGTGTTGTGCAGATGCACGACACAACAGTATACGGACATTAAATAAAACAAATTCATTATATTGAGGCAGGTTTTTATGCTTTTGGCCGGGGGAAAGTGTGTTTGTTAAATATGTCTTAATGTACAACTTAAGGTGGAGAAGGTACAAGTATCTTTTGCTTGCAAAATGAAACCCATCTGTGATTGTGATGTTACATTGGGGGTATCACGTGAATCTGAATCTTGAATTTGTGGAACCATGGTCCACGGATAAAATTTTAAACCAATAATTTATATAATAGTGACTGTTTGTTAATTTTCAAATGATTAAATGATTAACCAATAAAAGATTTGATTAAAATTTTGACCTATTAAAACGTAGTATATAGTTTAACTATTTAAATGTAAATGTCTAATCAAAGCAAATAAAAGGTTTTAACCATTTAGTTTTAAACATTTTAATCATTCAGCACTAGTATAATGTTTAACCATTTAGAGGTGAATGTTTGAATCATTCAGATATCTGTTTGTGAAATAAACAGTTTGAATCATTAAAGAGCCTGTCAAACAGCTTCTAAGTTAGTAACACAAACAAAATAATTATGGACAATAATAACTCTATGTATCTATATGTTTTGTAACAATTTAAACACAATTCTCCGCTACCAAGCTAGGCATGGTGGCGTTGGCAGTGCCATTAGGATGCTTGTAAGGGTTGTTACCTAGAGGTGTTAAAAAAACCCGGTTAAAAAAAAAACCGAAACTGGTTTGGGGCCCAAACTAGTTTCAAACCAGTCCAGCCCAGCGGTTTAAGGTTCGGTTTGTAGGTTGTGTATTTCAAACCGGTTTTCAAACTGATTTTCAAACAATTATTTAAATTTTTATGCCGTTTAAATTGTTTCTATGTTTTATATATTATATATTTCACTTTGATTTTAAATTGTGTATTTTGTTTTTAAAAACATTTATGTAATGTTTTTTAATTTTATATGTTTTAAATTTTACAAATAAAAATATGTAAATGCATCTTATAGATTTATTTAATTTATACAATTAATATGTAACATTCATCAATTAAGTTTATTTAATTTTTACAATTAATTGTTTTTTAATTTATAACGCTTAAAAAAAGAAAAAAAGAAAAAGAAAAACCGAATCGGTCTGGGCCCGAACCGGTTTTCAAACCAAACCAAACCGGTTTTATAGGTTTGGGTTTTTTTAAGCCCAAACCGGTTTAAAACCCGAACTGGTTTGAGGCCAAACCGGTTTTGACCATGGTTGACCAAACCGGTTTCGGTTTGGACTCCAAACCTGTTTTAGAAAAAAACCCGGTTTATACACCACTATTGTTTCCCGAGTAGTGGTTGCACTGTCGGGTTTATACGGCTTGGGGCTTGTCGTCCACCTTGAGACGAATATATACTGTAAATTAACATTAGTTATACGGTTGTTTCACCATTTGCACTGTGAATTAACATTACTTCGAACTGTTATACAACACAAATTTACGTGTGAATTAACATGACTCATGTGTACCAGTGTAATGATGCGTTGTAACTTTAGCTGTACATGCTAATGAAGAGGACGTCCAAATTACTATTCAAGGACTACTTGTCCCACATACAAGTATGTTATGTTATGTTATGATTTTGTTATGTGTATCAGCGTAATCAACATATGAGTTCATATTGCTACTTTATACTTCTGGAGTTCTGGTTAACATGAATTCACCTGTGAATTGATGTAATTAGTGTTGTAAAAATCGTTGTAGTTGGCGATTAATCGATGATTAATCAACCAATCACCTTGGTGATTTCATATAATTAGGGGTATAAACGGCAATAGGCCAAATTGACCAAAAATCATGCGTAGGCTGTCCTAATCAGTAACCATTTCATTAAGTTTCCTGAGCTTTGATTTTTGAGAAATAGAAGTTAATATGGTATACAAAAGGTTATTTATGGGTTACAAGATTGAAGATATTCTAATGCAACACATTCCCCATATTTCATCAAGCAAATTTAGACAATTGATCAATATATATTGTACTGATTTCTGATGATGATATATATCCCTTGAAATGAAAGTTGTATTTACATGCCATTAAATATCAATAAAAGCACACCACCATGACCTTAAGTTAAACAGTTCATTGTCATCCCCATGCCCTAACTTCATAAAACATATTTCAAAGAAGCAATAACCACAAATGCACATTAAAAGTACAACCTCCTGCATTGACCCACTTGTACCTCTGTAGGACAGTATGGACACTTGAAAGGCCTTGCGCTGTTGTTTTTCGATAACTTCATTATAGACTGTTTGCAAAGCACGTGCCCGCATGACATCAGCATTGGTGGGTTGTCTTCACTAGCCTGATCACGGCTCACAGGACACACGAATATGGAATGAAACTGAAAATCTTGATCCAAATCGATAGGAACGGGTAACTGTTTCATACACTGCCATTCTTGCTTCTTTCCAGCCATTACATTCATCAGCTTCAAAAGGGTTGGTAGCCCTTGAACTCCAGCTGCAACCGTCACGCTTAATGGGCTTTGGATGGACTCGCCCACGAGATTGCAGAACTGTTGGCTTAGCTCATGGGCTAGCTTCACCCAATGGGTCGGTGATAGGAGCTCTGTATATGGAGATGATTCGAGCCTTCCAGCCCATAATATACAAGCTGCTAGCTTCTGGACTTCAGGAAAATGTTGGTTACCAAAAGGGGAGATGTAAGTTCTGATGTAGTTAAGAGCTTCATCTTTACGTCCGTTTTGAAGAATCTCCATGAACTGGAGACGGTGGAGTTTGAGCTCGATGTCTGACCCATTTTGTTGGAGCTTGTCGTGGTTAGTGGTGGCCCACTTCAATGCGGGGCCCAAGTCTCGAGATTTCATGGACTCAAGTATTTGATACATTTCTTGAAAGTGAGTTTTCTTGTCAACAACTGCTTCCACATGGGATTCCTTTACAAAGCAGTCACCAATATCAAACATGTTTTCGCGGTAAAAATGACTGGCGATAATCTGGTTGACTGTGTTGAAGTCAAAGTCAACATTCCTGTAAGACTTTGATATATCAGGATTGAATTGTTTCTCGAGAAGCTTAGTGTATTTGCTCAAAGCGAGATTTAGTTCCTTTTGGGGCCCTTCTAGTTGACCAAGTGGGGCCATCTCCTTTAACTTTGCTTTTAATTCACTAACAATCAAGTTGTGGTCGGGTTGAGGAGTTGCTGATTGTATTCTTGATAATGCCTGCTCTATTTCTTGGCTCATCTGTTCGACGACTTCTTGGGATTTCGAGGATGAGACTTTTTGCTTCTTTGTGACACGATCAAATGCATCTTTGACGGAATTCAGTTCCATAATCCAAACTCTTTGTTTCTTTATGAGATAACAAGTACCTACAATAGCAGGATGATATCATTAGTTGTCTGATTACAAAATTAAAGTCAACATTTATGCCACCAAATCCCGAAGTACATAATAACAATGACGCATCCTCTGTGTCAAAGCAGGGTCTACTTCATGATTTACAGCTACGTCAAAGTAGAACCATCATTAAATTCAAATTATAGAACTCAGCTTTATGCCCTATATAAACATCACACACACACACACACTGAACTCATAGTCTGTTCAGTTTAATGAAAACTGGTTTGGCATGTCAAATGCAAGGGGTCAAAAACAAAATAGATGACTGAAGAGTGGTTGAAAATGTACAGCTTAAGCCCAACAAGTAGCCTTATGACTAATGATACATAAAGAGTGCAACCTTAGACCTTGATCATAGATTGATTAGATTCTTAGGGAAGACAATGTTGACAAGGCTCACACATACGCTTATGCCATAATAATCACAATACCAAAAAAAAATAAAAATACAAGTACGCTGTTTCCTGGTAACGTCATGGTACACACCTAAAGTGTTACGGCCTACAAATACATCAAGACAGAAAGAAAAAGAATGAAGTTTCACTGAGAGGACCAATTCCTAGCTCAATCAAGGACTTAAAGTAAATGAAGCTTGATATGCAATATGGCCACAATCAAGAGCCCGACAGAATAGCAACTAAGCAAAATGGTTGCTTTTAAGAGATGACAAAATCTTAGGTGCATTGTTTCATCTTATGTAATTGCAATCTATATCACCTCCAAAGTAATAAATTAAATCACTAGTTTCAGCCATGGACGTAAGTCAGCCAAGACAATACCACGTAAATCTCGCATGTCTCTCCTATTTTCTGTTTTGTGAATTCTGTGATTGTGTGTGTGTGTGTGTGTTTTTGTTTGCGCAAATCTTAATCAGCTTCAATCAGATCTGTAGCAGATCAGAAACAGATCTGTTCTGTTGTTGGGCAGTCGAATTCCTTTGGCAATTGGCAGCAAGGTAAGCCAAACAGGTAAGCGGGCAGATCAGGAAGCTGAAGTTGAAGCAATGTTTTGCAGGTCTCTTGCACAGGAAGTTAAGTCCAGTTCTTGATTAGCCATGATACACACCTAACCATTGATAACTGCAAGCTAAGTATAGTTTTAATTGACTTAGTTCAGCTAGCCATTCAAATGGTTTTCTGTGTTGACGATTCCATAAGATTAATCTATTTATTTATTTGTTCAATACCGAGGTTCCCATTTGGAGCAGCCTCTCTGTAATCCTATGATAGAGGAAAGGTTTGCCCTAATCTCACCCTCTCTAGATCCTACCAATAGCTTCCTATGTGCGGGATTTTACTAGGTAAGTTTGTTATTTGTTTGTTCATAATTCAAACGTGACATTTCTTTAATGTTTAACTGTATCAATAATTCCCATAAGATGATTTACATGTCATCTTGAAATGGCAGAGATTATTTTGAGGATTAGATTAACTTTGTATAGAAAAGATCTCCTTAATAGTTAGTTGTTTGTTAACTCCCAAAAATGATATACCCCACTTAAATCAAAGTGATATTAACCTACTGCATTATGTCTGTGTTGCTCTCCACATGCATCACTCACCGCCAATTAGAGAGCAAGAATAACTTAGAAGAGGGACAACTATAGGTGGTCTGAAAAATTCAAGATTAACTGACTTTAAAGGGCCTCATCCTCCACAGTATAAACATATAGAAAACTATGAGGGGAACCAAAGAATGTAAATTACAAAAGAGAAATATTATTACCTGATGGTCTTGATCTGATTGCTGAAGGAATTAGGGTGCTATAGAGAATGATGCAATCCGCTTTCTGTCAAAGTCTTTAGCACTGAGATAATTTGAAAGAAAGTAACACCATATATGATAAAGACCTTAAAAACTATTTTCCTTCCGTAGGGAGTAGTGGAGAACAAACATATGAAATCTTCGATCCTTCTTATTGTTGGCAACTAACATGATACTTAGTAATGCACAAAAGACTACAAGAGACTTTCGTATTATAACAGCAATAAAATAAGGTCTAGCAGTGTCAGTGTCAAATGTCAACGTATACAGAGGCAGATTAATATTACTGATGACTCTAACCCAACATAAATACATAATGTTTCTAGTCAAACACTATACGCCAAATCTCTAGGCATGCTCCTCTTATTTCACAAGGATATGAAAAAAATGCTATATCATAAAGCAATCCTCCTAAAGATAATGGTTTTCCAGACTATAATAACTATATATACTATGCTGTGTTAAATTAGTTAAAGAAAATAGTCAAAATGAAGAATGAAAAATGCAGGTGGCAAAAAAGGAAAAAAGATCAAAGGAAGGAGTAAATGAGATTTGTTAGAAACTTAATGTGTTATGTCTAACAGCAAAACAGATTTTATTACTCAAAACACGGTAAGCCATATGCTCTTATGCGCATATATCTTCCAAAGAACAAACACATTTGGCTCTTGAGTGAACAGACATACCAACTTCAAACTTAACACCTAATATTTTCTGAGCAAAAAGTCTATAAATACATACCAAATCCAAAAATGTTAATTCCAAATCAAATTTGAAACCACTGGGTTGCAATCTCTAAAACCAAAAGTGATATGCTTACCATGGACGAAGTATCATACTGTCCATTCAATATGATCAAACTCCATCAAACATTTTATAAAAATATTTCTAATTCACAAATAGTTTGTCTTGGTAGTAAAATCAAGAACTTCAACCATAATTCAATCACCAAAATCATCTACCCAAGTGCTCTACATACAAGAAACTTCAAATGCAAGTAAAATAACATCATTTACATCTACCCCATCAATTCTATCCTACAGATTCATCAAACTAATCCAGTCAAACCCTCTGATATCTAATCTTTCATCATTTCCCTCACGGAATCAACACTAATTGCATCGAAACACGTCCAAAGTAATAAAAAACGACTAAAAAGATCATCAACGTTACAGATCGAAACATAACAGGGATTAATCATAATGAAAGATTATAAAGGCAAAATCTTGCAAATTTGTAAGAAAATTACAAGCACACAAGATGAATAGATGCAGAAGGTTGATATCTTGATTCTTACCGGAGCAAAGTGCGCAAAGATGGAGTTTCAGACCAGAGAAATTGCGTGTAAAATTGGGAAATTTGTAAGATTGATAAGATAGGGCTTTGATTTTATTTGTTTTAAAAATTATATTTTGATATTTTATTCAGTTTATAATTAGGGCACATATGTATGTAGTTCCAGAGAGGACGAAGGCAATCATGGAGTGGAATGAAGCTTGATCTAGACGTTTCATTGATTATGTGTTTTAATTTAAAATTAGTGTTATAATGTGGTCCGATTGAAGATTAATTCTTATTTTATAATTTATAAAATTATAAAGTATAGTTCATATTGTTTACATGTCGGTAACACGTATGATTTTTAAGTGACTTGGAGTCATTCCGAAGAAATATTGGAGAAAAAGGGGGAGCCTATGTGGAGGGTGGTGATTGGTGGTGGATATGATGTGTGGTTGTGGATCGTGGAGATGAGGCTGAATCCGATGAATGGGTCAAAAGAAATCAAAAAAGAAGAGAAGAAAATGTGACCAGGAAATTAGACCTGGGGATATTTAAAAAACAACATTCTTTTAGTTTCAAGGAAAATGAAAAAACCCATGAAAATCTAATCCTCAATTTACATTCGGCGTGCCCTTAAAATATGCCCTTAAAACCATATGAGACTCATTTAATATAAATATAAATCCAACAACCCTAATCTTCTCACCTTAAACTATTGGCTTCCTCCAAGCTTGTTCACGTGCCTCATCGATAAAGAACATCGGTGAACAATCAACGCTTCGACTACACCGTACCACTGTTGTTGGACTATTTGATTCCTTTATCTTCATTACCTCCATCATTCCATATATACAATACCATTATTGTGGTAGTTCAATTCTAACCTTTCAAAAAAAATTGAAAATCCAAGTATCAAGCCACAAACAAGAAAAAACAATTAACTTATTAGTTGTTTGTGGAGTATTTTGTCTAACTGCATATAGTCTCAAACAGACTTCATGAACATGTTTTTTCACCTATCTACCTCATGCTAGTCAAATCATAAGCTTTAATGGTTCAAAAACCCATCGTTCTTTGTGTACTTACAAGTGTGGGAACATTCATATATACATCCTTGGTTTATGTTGATGGTATCATTGGCACTAGTAACAGTTCGGTGGCTATTGACGGAGTTATCCACAAACTTGGCAAAGTTTTTCCACTCAATGATCTATAGGGTGTTTAAAAAAACTAAAATACAAAAAATCATGTAATTCGAAGTATATCAAAATCCAAAAAATTGATCTAAATCCTTATTTGAATATTCAATACGGATCTCATCTGAATTTGTATTTTTTACTTGGATTTTGGATTAGATTTTAGATATCAAAAATTTTAAATTTGGATAGTTCATATTATTCAGATATCCAATTAAACTTATTCAAAAATCCGTTGTGTTTTCACTTTTCAGCCGAATACCTATTATCAATTATGTTATAGTGTTTTCACTTTTAAGTTTAATACCCATTAATCCGCTATGTTCTAGTAAACCATCAATCGAGTAAACCTAAATTAAAATTGCATACGTGAAGAAGAAAATCATAGTTTAATCATGTATAACAATCTTGAGTTCTTGACAGCTTAATTGATTTCTATATGCTACTATGTGATGATTTTGAACTAGTAAAAATGTTAGGAACCAAAAGTTAAATAAGATTTACTAGAGTTGCAACTCATAGAGTACATAGTTCTAGATAGGAGTATGTGAAGACATAAGATTTAGGTTAAGCACGTTTAGGGGATGGTTTTTTTGAAAAAAAAGTTTAGAACTTCCCTTTAAGCCTCAGAAAAGCTTGAGCCAGCCTTTCACGTACACAGATCCATAACCACAACGAGGGAGTCTAAGGTAACCTCAATATCTAATTAAAAATAAGAAAACGAAAAACCAATTAATTGATATATAACTTTTTTAAAAACTCTTTCAAACAAAAGCTCTTTAACCACTCAAAGGTGGCTTGGTGGTAGGATGTTTAGGTTCTCCAGTGGAGACCCAAGTTTGATCCTCCCCAGGTAAACACCTTGGGTGGGTAGCCTGTGACGATGATTGAGACATGACAGGTCTAAGGTCCGAGTGTTGTGTGATTGTCAGGCATAGATAATAGTTCGAATCTCACCCCTTAGCTTGGTTTAGAATTGTAAGTCGGTTGCCTGCTACGATATCGTAAGACGAGTGTGTCGTTGGCCGATTAGCAAGTCTAGTTAACTCATTTTTATTTACAATACTCTTTACTAACATATTGTCCAATGTTATGGTTAAAATTTTAAATTAAAGCAAGTTCAAGAATTATTCGACAAGGGTTTTATTAGGCCAAGCGTTTCATCTTGGGGAGCCCCAGTGTTGTTTGTCAAAAAGAAAGATGGAACGTTGCGAATGTGCATTGATTATAGGGAATTAAATAAGGTGACGGTAAAGAATCTCTATCCACTTCCAAGAATCGATGACCTCTTCGACCAACTTCAAGGTGCAAGTTACTTTTCGAAAATTGATTTAAGGTTCGGCTACCATCAATTAAGGGTCAAAGAAGGTGATATTTCAAAAACCGCCTTTAGGACTAGGTATGGGCATTTCGAGTTCTTAGTCATGCCATTTGGTTTAACGAATGCACCCGCCATGTTTATGGACCTCATGAATCGAGTGTGTAAGCCTTACTTGGATAAGTTTGTGATTGTATTTATTGATGATATATTAATTTAATCCCGAAGTAAGGAAGACCATGAACAACACCTTAAGTTGATTCTGGAATTGTTAAGGAAGGAAAAACTATATGCCAAGTTCACAAAGTGTGAATTTTGGATGTGTGAGGTGCAATTCTTAGGACATATCGTGAATGAGAAAGGTATTCAAGTGGATCCGGGAAAAATTAAGGCCATTAAGAAATGGGAAGCCCCTAAAACTCCTACCGAAATACGACAATTTCTTGGGTTAGCCGGTTATTATAGGAGATTTATTAAGAACTTTTCTCGCATTGCCTTACCTTTAACAACCTTGACTCAAAAGAAAGTGGATTTTATTTGGGGAGAAGAACAAGAAGAAGCATTTGAAACCCTTAAGCAAAGATTGTATAGTGCACCCGTGTTGTCTCTACCCGAGGGACATGATGACTTCGTCGTCTATTGCGACGCCTCTCATCAAGGCCTTGGTTGTGTCTTGATGCAACAGAATAGAGTAATCGCCTATGCCTCTCGACAACTAAAGGAACATGAGAAAAATTATACCACCCATGACTTAGAGTTAGGCGCTGTAGTGTTCGCTTTAAAATTTTGGAGACATT
>BJCM01087525.1:0-14791 GCA_018326385.1 Flaveria bidentis
TAATGTACAGTTACCAAAAGCATGGACCTTTTCACCAACTCATGTAAGTTGGTGACCTTACAGAGATGCAGCGGAAAGGTGTCCAGCTTTATGAAAAAGTACATCAGATAAAGCATGTGTTAAAAGTCTTCGGAAGAAATCTGTCTTCATGAGATGAAGCTTTGGAAGATTTTGTCTCTGAGGCTTCGGAAGACTTCATATTTGGTTTCGGAAGATACTGGTCTTGGCTTCGGAAAATTTCACACTTAGAATATTTCTGTTGCATGTGTGAAACTTCCTAAGCATTCTTCTTCATAGTACCTGTGCAACATGCAGGAGAGACTTTGGATGTTTAGGTTGCATCAGCCTCTTCATTAATCTCTACAAGGTGAATAAAAAATTTCAGAAAATAAAATTCCAAAGCAATACAGAAACAACAAAAATATATAGATTCTTATAACATAATATAAAATGTTAAATGGAATTTGAGGAACAATACCATAGAAGTTGAATTAATATATGGTTAAATGGAATTTTTATGACATCATATAAAAAGTTAAATGAAAGCTATAAATTGTAATTTAAATCAGTATGTGAGTATGGTAATATATTTAATAAAATTTCTATTAGTATGGTAAGCGTTTAATATATTAAAAAACTAAAAATCAAGATGATGTAAAAGTATGCCATGTGTTAAATTGATGGTTTAAGAGAATGATATGTGGCTCAAATCAAGGGTGATGTTGTGTCACTCAAATACACTTTTTTGACACATACTTAGGGTTTGTTTGATGTTTGGTATGAGATAGCGAGATGAATGAGAGAATGAAATGAACAAAATAAAATAATAGATAAATGAAATAAATGGTTTGTAGACATGAAATATATCAATATCTTTCCATTATTTTGTCGTGTTATCCTCTGTGAATGAAATATATCATTATCATTTTATTATTTTGTTGAGTTATCCTCTGTGAATGAAATAAATGATTACTTTATGTTGGTTGATAGACATGAAAATATGAATGGATGAAATACAATGGTTTGTAGTGGTGATGGGTGGTGGCGATAGTTGGTGGTTGGTGGTGGTGGGTGGGTCATGGTTAGGACATGTGTCGTGTCGTATTATGATTCAGATCCAGAATTTAAAAAAAAAAAGAAATCATTACATTCTTTCAAGGAATGAACAAACATGTAATATCCCGTTTCTTTTCAACTTAAATTCATGCAATCCAAACATTGCCTTAACTATAAAAATTAAAAAAAAAAGCTATGAATCAACTCTAATATATAAATTGTTACACAATTCATAACATTTATCTTATTTATCTTTTATGTTTTATCCAACTTTTTAACAACAAATCATAAAATAACCTTTTTTCACATTTAGAACCACTTTTTGTCAAACAATCAAACATGTTAAATAGCAGTTGCGTGCTACAAAAATAGGTGACAAAAACACAACGAAAGAGAAGTGAAAGGGGCCATTTTGTAACTCGGAGAACGAAGTATATATTAATATAATAACAGTGAAAACAGAATCCCCGCGAGAAAGGCAAAATGGGAAGAAAAGAAATACGAAGTCGTTAACACCTTCGTTATGTTATGGTGGCTTCTCGTTGATCGACGAAACAGAGAATCGAAACCCCAACGACGCCGGAGTCGACATTCACACAACAAATTCGGTCACAATATTAATGTATGGGTCGCCGGAAACGTTGCCGGAGGTCATTCTTCAATAATCTCAGCCTCTGCAACATTTCCCGCACGTTTCTCCACTATCCCTCATTATTCCCCCCTTTTCAACCTCATTATTGATTCAATTATGATCTTCTCTGTAAACAATCACGCTTTGGGCGATTCGGATGTTATTAGATCGTTGTACATTTGCCTACATTCTCAAAACATCATTCTAGGCTGGGTTTGGGCGACGTTGCAGCTTTGAACACCGGAACTTAGGGTTTTTCCGCTGTGGAATTTGGTTGTTTTCCGAAATGGTAAGGTTTTATACGTTACATTTCCTTATTTTTTTAGCAATAATGTTATCTGTTATGCAGGCTGTTGCGACCAATATTATAGTTGGGTCTCAAGTTTGGGTGGAGGATCCTGAGATAGCTTGGATAGATGGTGATGTTTTGGAAATCAAAGGTGCAGACATTAAAATAAAGCTTACATCAGGGAAAGAAGTAAGTTTTTTTTTTCTGAATCTGTTCTCACAGTTTTACAATTCATTTTAGGAGTTTACCTTACGGAGGTATAACATGTCCATAAACCATTACAGTGATCAATGAAATTATCCACCGAAACTGTACATGATGATTCATGGAGGTTCCATAGTGTTGTGTATGGTATTTAACAATTTGATGTTGATGGGCCACTGTCACCAAATATAAAGTTCTGACAATGGTCAGGAGTAGCCTACCATTCATGGTTAAGATACTCAGAAATATTTTTAGCATGTAAACCATAAAAGGTTCTAACATTGGTAATAACAAAATCTGAGGTCATCAATAGGTTACAATATCCATGGTGACATTAAAAATTTTGTTTTAGACGAACAAATTTTAACGCATGAAGTTTGAATACAACATAATGAAGTAGTATAGCAAATTTCAAATAACTGTGGTGGCATAGGCTTGAATCGTAAAACAGGTTCAACACATGAAGCTTGTACAAAACAGACTTCAATTGCTTTCTCTTTGAAGATATTGTACTAGTTTGTACTTGTCAAAAGGTAGGTGAAGATTAATACTTTAACACACAATGATATTTAAAATGATTTTGCTTATTTGGAGTTGTTTAAACTAGCCTACTAAATGCAACATCTCTTGATACAACAAATTAGCATAAGAAAAGCTAGTTGCAATACACTGAATTGACTTGTGTTATAAAAATGATATTTGACAAGAATATACTTACAGAGGTTCTTTTCATGGATTCCTGATGGATTTATGTCCTGTAGATTGTTTCTACTTCAGCCCATGTGTATCCTAAAGATCCTGAGGCTCCTGCTTGTGGAGTGGATGATATGACAAAGCTAGCTTATCTCCATGAGCCAGGGGTTCTAGAGAATTTAAAAAGTCGATATAATATGGATGAGATTTATGTGAGTACATGCCATTGGAGGTTTCTCTTCTCCACCCTGTTAATCCACCATCCATAGCTTATGTGGCATTTGGTTTGCAATTAAGAAAAACTATGGGTATGAGTTAGATAATAGGGTTGAATAGGAATGAGGTAAGAATATCTAAACCCCACCCTTTAGCCGGGAATGGAGGATTCCAAATTATGGGTATCAACCTCATTCCTTCAATCCCATACCCTCAAACCAAACACCCCCTTAGTCCTTATTTGTAAATTCCGTTAATAACTTATATTTTCAATAAACATATGCACTTGTTTTCCAGACTTACACAGGCAACATTTTAATTGCTGTGAACCCTTTCAAAAGAATACCTCATTTATATGACAAACATATGATGGGGCAATACAAAGGGGCAGCCCTTGGGGAACTGAGTCCACATCCTTATGCTATTGCTGATGCTTCATACAGGCATGTATTATGCTCTTGTTTGTCTTGAGTATATTATTGATTTTAAAAGCTTATTGCTATAATTGAAGGATTTGTATGAATGCAGGCAGATGGTTAATGAAGGAATAAGCCAGTCAATTCTTGTTAGTGGAGAAAGTGGAGCAGGTAAAACAGAAAGCACAAAAAATCTTATGCAGTATCTTGCTTATATGGGAGGTCGTCCAGGAGCTCAGGGACAAAGGAGTGTGGAACAGCAAGTTCTAGAAGTATGGAATATTTTTTTGAAACTTATGTAATATTATATTATAATACCCAAATATTCAGCTCCATGACTGATGTTTGTTAGTTGATATAAATTTTATGATAAACTTATGTATTGTCATGCATGCAACAAATGTTGAATTCTCGACCCCATTATTGTTGCTTCTTCCTAAACATAAAATGTGCTACAATTCAAAATTATTTTTGTTTAGTTTTACTTCACATATTCAATTTTTTTGGCAGTCTAATCCGGTTCTAGAAGCATTTGGAAATGCAAAAACTGTCAGAAACAATAACTCAAGGTACATAGACCTTCATATGTGACAATTTTGTCTAAGCTAGCCTATATTTTGAAACTTTCAATGCATCCCCATTCTGGTCAAGTACTTTTCTTTTAATTGAATGTTGTTTTATGGTAGTCGTTTTGGTAAGTTTGTTGAAATCCAATTCAATGAGCGTGGGAAGATCTCTGGAGCTGCTATAAGAACATACTTGCTCGAGCGATCTCGTGTTTGTCAACTTTCGGATCCTGAGAGAAATTATCATTGTTTTTATATGATATGTGCAGCACCTCCAGAGGTAACAGTCGTCTGCATTCATGCAGTTTTTTTTTCTTTATGGGTTTTATGTTTATTTTTCATGAAAAGAGATAAGGAAGTGATACATATGACTTCATGTTGAAACTAAAATTTATGCACAAACTATAGTGGAGTATTGGTTTTTTTAATCAGATTTGTCCCAAGTCAGAAGTTGTGTTTATTATGGAGCAGTAGTCTACGGATGTAACATTAAACCATGCTTAACAACCCTTTATGTATTTCTGTTTCATCGTGTTTTGAGTTTTATTTATATGGAACTATATTCTTTAATTGCATGGTACCTTCCACTTGATTTTTAAGTTTTTTGGCAATTATCTTAGACACAGTGTGCACTCCCTTGAGGACATTAGCATCTATCACCATTTATAACCAGTTTATTTGTGCACCATAGGTGACAAAAAAGTACAAATTGAATAAGCCTCAGACCTTTCATTACCTTAATCAAACAAATTGCTACGAATTAAATGGTGTGGATGAGTCTAAAGAATATCTTGCAACAAGAAAGGCTATGGATGTTGTTGGGATCTCTTCTAATGATCAGGTATATGTGTGTGTGTGTGTGTTTGTCATATCTATAATGTTAAAATCTTAACAGAGCATTATCCATTTTTGCAGGAGGCTATATTTCGTATTGTGGCTGCAATTCTCCACCTAGGCAATATTGAATTTGTTAAGGGCAGTGAACCTGACTCATCTAAGCCTAAGGATGATCAATCCCGCTTTCATCTAAAAACTGCTGCTGAACTTTTCATGTAACTATATTTTAACATCTGATTTTACGGCATTTTCTTATAACTATTTATGAACAAATGTCATGTTGTGATATGCATGTCATTTTTTAGGTGTGATGAGGAGGCTCTTGAAGATTCCTTTTGCAAACGTGTTATTGTAACTCGTGATGAGAGCATCAAAAAATCGCTTGATCCGATTGCTGCAGCTTTGAATAGAGATGCTTTGGCAAAAATAGTTTATACACGATTATTTGACTGGTAAATTTCATCTGAATGGAAGATTGTCATTGCATCTTTATTTTTACCTTTTTTGGTTTGGTTTATATCTCATGATCTTTATTGCATGAATCAGGATTGTAGGCAGGATTAACGATTCTATTGGTCAAGATCCAGAGTCAAAATCTTTAATTGGAGTTCTCGACATCTATGGATTTGAGAGTTTCAAGACAAACAGGTGCTTAACTGGTACGCTTTTGTTTTCATCATTTATCATAGGTTATTTCTTGCAGATCACTGCATGAAAGACCTTGGTTTTGGAACCGATAGTTTTCTACTTTGACAACTTTTAAGTTTAATCCTTTGTATACCCTATTGATTTAAATGTGTATAGTGGCTTAACATTAAACATAATAACCATTGCAGTTTCGAGCAATTTTGTATCAATCTGACTAACGAGAAACTTCAGCAACATTTTAATCAGGTTTGTAAATAAGAAGTATTAATTATTACTAAGCTGTTAAGTCTTGAAGCAAGCATACCAGTCTAAGCTGATAGCTGGTATATCAATATCTTTTCATTAGCATGTTTTCAAGATGGAACAAGAAGAATATACTAAGGAGGAAATTGATTGGAGTTACATAGAGTTTGTGGACAATCAAGATATTCTAGATCTCATTGAGAAGGTCTGTGCATATTAAAGTTTTGTTATTTCTCTTATTTTCTGCCTCACTTCCCAAATTCTTTCTAGCAAATTTTGCTAATCAACTTTGTTAACTTGTGCATTGGTACCAATAGCTTCCCTAACCTGATTTAATAGTCTCTTATGCAGATCTTTTATTGTATTGCGCTTTGAAATTTTGCCGCATACATTATCCCCCTTTATTAATCTAACTGAGTATTTTTATTGCTTCAGAAACCAGGAGGAATCCTAGCTCTTTTGGATGAGGCTTGGTATGTAAACATTTGAAAAAATGGCATTATTTAGGAAATTTCTATATTTGTTTTGTTCCTTCTTGGTGTTACCTCATTAATTCGAGTAAAGTTGACCTATTATTTACTGCGAAGTTGAGATTATGTAATCTTATGGCCATGGACTGTTATATGTTTTATAAAAAATTGTAAATTGAGTACATAGTCATTTATCTTTATAATTACCTGAAGATGCGATTCTTATGTAGCATGTTTCCAAGATCTACACATGAAACCTTTGCTGAAAAGCTTTTCCAGACATTCAAAGATCATAAACGTTTTAGCAAGCCAAAGCTTTCAAACTCAGCATTTACCATTGATCATTATGCTGGAGAGGTACACAATTTTAGTTCCGTATATATTAATTACAAAACTTCAAAATCCACAAAAACTACTTATACCTACAGAAAGGCAATACAACATTATATTTTTTGTTACAATGAAATCATTTCAGGTCACCTATCAAACTGAGTTTTTCTTGGATAAGAACAAGGACTATGTTGTTGCAGAACAGCAGGCACTCTTGAGTGCTTCAAAATGCTCCTTCGTGTCAAACTTATTTCCTCCTCAACAAGAAGAGTCGTCTAAAGCATCCAAGTTCTCATCAATAGGTTCACGGTTTAAGGTACAATATTATTCTGCGACACCACATACATAAAGTTTGAGCTCAATTTCTAAGTGATTTATTTACAGCAACAATTACAAGCCTTGCTTGAGACACTCAGTCACACAGAGCCACATTACATCCGTTGTGTTAAACCGAATAATCTCTTAAAGCCTTCTATCTTTGAGAACCAAAACATACTGCAACAACTACGGTGTGGTGTAAGTTTGTGGACCTTGGATTTATCATATATCCACTATTATGCACACATACACATATATATGTTAAAGTCCACAAATTCATGTCATTCAGGGAGTTATGGAGGCTATTAGGATCAGTATGGCTGGATTTCCTACTCGTAAACCTTTCAAAGAGTTTATTGCCCGCTTCAAAATCTTTGCACCTGATGATGTTAAAAAAAGGTGGTTGTATGAACTTTTTATCTATACTGTCTGGAATCAGTTTTAACTTATCTGATATAATTGTAGCGATGATGATATCAAGACTTCAAAGATGCTTCTAGAGAAGGCAAACCTTCAAGGCTATCAGGTACCATACCATGTGGAATCATTGTCTCGTGTTTCTCAGATTTTATTGCGAGAATATTTTTCTCAGTTGCAAAATTTTTGATTTAAACCTTTTCAGATTGGTAAAACAAAGGTATTTCTAAGAGCTGGTCAGATGGCAGAACTAGATGCTCGCAGAAGTGAAGTGTTGGGAAGATCTGCTAGCAAAGTTCAGAGAAAGTTTCTCACTTATTCTGCACGCAAGAAGTTTAACTCGTTAAAGTTTTCATCAATACAGATACAAGCCATTTGTAGAGGTATGTATTGGTATTATCATCTTTATATGTGAAAGGTTATGAACTTGATATTCTTTTTCTTATAATAAATGATTTCAGGGCAAGTTGGACGTCGTCATTATGAGTGCCGAAAGAGAGAAGTGGCTTCATTGAGAATTCAGAAAGACGGACGCATGTTTCTCAAGAGGAAGGCTTTTAAAGTTTTATCCTCTTCAGCTATCAAAATCCAAAATGGAATGCGTGGAATGGCTGCCCGAAATGAGTATCGCTATAAAAAGCGTGAAACAGCAGCCGTCATCATTCAGGTTACTGGAATCAGTGATAGATTTAGGAATAATTGCCTAGTCATTATCCTTTTCTCCTCTTAAATAATTTGTTTTCCACAATATTTGTAGTAGTGGTCCAAAACGAGACCCATCAAGAACTATAAATGTAGAATGACATCTAATGTGTTATAGAACGTATAAATGCATCCATCCATGCTTTCTTGTAATATGCTTGATAGTTAAATCACAACATTTTTTATATTTGAGAACTGAAATTTACCAAGCTCCTTATACTTTTTCAGCGATTTAGGTTAATATGTAATTTAATCCTTATTATCTTCTAAGTTCTTTACAAGTTTTGCTGATTTTGTTGGAAGAGTCATCATGACCTTTAGAGATTGTCTTTCTTTTGATGATATGTGACAGATTTGTCATATAATGCAATATAGTAAATTTTTCTCAAACTTATACACTCAATGAACAACTTGCAGAGACAATGCCGACAATATCTTGCCCGCCACCGTTATTGTAAATTGAGAAAAGCAGCAATAGCCAGTCAGTCTTTTTGGAGAGGTAGAATGGCACGCAAAGAACTAAGGCAACTTAGACAGGTAACTTTATCTTTCATGGTTTAGGTTTCCACTTAAAATTGTTTTATAAACAATCAAGGTTTGCAATAAACTTTTGGATTGAAATTTCTATTTTTATACTCAGCATATCCTTTTGAATCTAATTTGAATTCTGCATGATATCATGAAAAGAACATGCATCTTTGATCTTATTGTAGATTATTGGAATAGAATGAACATAGGATTAGAAGTCACTTTGAACAATCCTTGATTCCACACCACTTTGTACTTTAATGTGCAAAGCTTAAGAATTCATTATTATCATCAGGCTGCAAAAGACACTGATGCTCTACAACAAGCCAAATCAAAACTCGAAAAAGAAGTTGAAGAGCTGACGTGGAGATTGCAGGTGGAAAAGCGCATTAGAGTAAGTATTTATACTGACTTAACTGTATTCTTGTAATTATGTCTTCATATTGTTTAGCATCCTGTCTTGGTTATTGTTACTATCATTTGTGTGCATGGTTCTTACCCTTCTAAATTTTGTAGGCTGGTTTGGAGGAAACAAAAAATCAGGAAAATGCAAAATGGCAATCTGTTTTGAAAGAGATGCAAGATCAATCCGAACAAACTAAAGAACTGATTCAAAAGGAACGAGAGGCTGCAAAGAAAGCACTTGAGGAAGCTCGTGCGGATAAAGATGCTTCAAGCAAGGAGATTGTTGATAAGCTTACTGCTGAAAATGAGAAACTTAAGGTAGAGTTTACGAAGCCAAACATATTCAGTTTCTTATTTTGTAGTTGTCTATTCGCGTCTCAATTTGGTCTGTTGCATTTTCATGTTTATTGAAACACTTGCAGGATATGGTTAGCTCACTGGAACAGAAGATTGATGAAACAGAAAAAAAATATGAAGAGAGCAACAAGCTAAGTGAAGAGAGGTTAAAACAAGCCAATGAAGCAGAATCAAAAATGCATGAGATGAAAACCACAATCCAAAGGTTATAGAAATTTACCTTAAGCATGCTTCTCAGTGCTTAAGTGATCAGAACAAATATCACCTCTACTTTATAGATATGAGGTAGTAAACTCGTGTTTGGTTTTTGGTTTTCATGTTTTCTTCATACTAGGCTTCAAGAAAAGATCAATGACATGGAGACTGAGGAACAGATTCTAAGACAGCAAGTCATGCTGACATCATCAGCTTCCAAAAGGCGTTTCTCATTTTCATCTAAGGTTAAAACATGGGTTTATTTATAAACAAAGTCTTATTTAGACTTCTTGTAGCAAGAATATCTAATTATCTTTATCGTAATGACCTGCAGGGTCCAGAAAACGGCCATCTTGTAAGTCAGAAGATTCAGTCCTTGTATCTTCCAAAATTTCTTTAAATCTTTATTACTTTCTTACAGAATCCCAAGAATAATTCCGTAATTTACAGGATCCACAAGGTGGCACATCTATGAAGAGATTTGATAGCTCATTGAGGCAATCAGCTATTGACAAACACCGTGTACGTGTTTGAACTTGAGTTAATTAATTTTCTTGTCATTTTCTTTCTGTTTTCTCTCAATAAGGTAAGTAGGGAATTCTATTAGAATTATATGGCTGAATTGTGTGTTTTCATATATATATTGATACAGGAGAATGTCGATATACTTATCAAAGCATCGACAGAAGATCTTGGGTTCAGCAATGGAAAACCAGTGGTTACATATGTCATATACAAAAGCCTTCTACACTGGAAAGTATTTGAAGCAGAAAGAACTAATGTATTTGATCGTCTTATCACTGTGTTTGGTTCTGCAATACAGGTGCGAGATCCTCCATGTAACACAAAAACACATTTCTGAAAAATCTACAACCATTTTTCTTGTTATTTAATAATTTTAAGTAGATAATAAATTAACTTGTATGTTGACTGAACACTAATTTTCCTAGAAAGAGGAAGACAATAAACATATGGCCTATTGGCTATCAGCAACATCTACACTGCTGTTTTTGCTTCAAAAGAGTTTAAGTTCTAGCTCAGGGAAACCCCCCCAGCCAACAACATTCATTGGAAGAATGGCACAAGTATTTTGTTCTACTTGACCTCCACTAAGTAAACATTTTTTTTGTGTGAATATTGTGTGTATTTGAAGCTTTTTTGACTGATATTTGTAGAGCTTTCGCAAATCCCCATCATATTCCAACCTTGAAATTGTGCGCCAAGTGGATGGAAAGTACCCAGCTTTGCTTTTCAAGCAGCAACTAACTGCTTATGTTGAAAAAATATATGGAATCATTCGTGACAATTTGAAGAAGGAATTGTCACAACATGTCTGTAATTGTATCCAGGTACATCGGGTTTCTTATCACTTTTCATCCCAACATTACATTTTGTGGTGCTTATTTTTTGTATTTTCTAAACAATTCAGTCAGTAAGATTAAAAGGTAACACTCCTCCATCTATGTTCTGGCAACACATCATTGAGTCCTTGAATGGCATGCTCAAAACATTGGAAGAATACCATGTATGCTACTTTATATGTTTTTACGAATAGTTAATGATCATAAACCGACAGTTATTGTTTTGACCTTATGAAACATGATTATTTCAGGTGCCAACAATTCTTGATCAGAAGATCTTTGCTCAAGTTTTCTCTTACATTAATGTACAACTATTTAACAGGTACATTTTGTCTTTTTAAATAGATATAAATGACAAGTTTTAATTATCTGGTGAGCTGATTTGCTGTTTTCTTTGCAATCATAGCCTTCTTGTAGGTCGAGAATGTTGCTCATTTAGCAATGGAGAATATCTAAAAGCAGGGTTAGCTGAGTTAGAGCTATGGTGTAGTCATGCTACAGACGAGGTATTCAATTCTTTTCTTTAATTGCTAATTAATATGTTAAATATGATCATGGAACAATATTACAATAACACTCTTAACTTCCTTTAACCATACAATCCATACAGGTCAATTATGTTTGTGCTATTAAATCCGTTTCCTTTTTGGTTAACCTGTTAAAGTAAAGCATAATCCAATTATATATATATATATATATTGATAGATATATATGGGTCACAACTCACAATTACCACCTCTAGTTCGGACACTTCTATATTGCTTTAACTTACGGTAAATATTTCTAACTCAAATCATTAAATCAGTATGCAGGCTCGTCATGGGATGAACTTAAGCACACAAGGCAGGCAGTTGGATTCCTGGTATGCTTTTGTTGTTCCTTTGAAAAACACTTCAGATGAAAATTAATTGCAAAAAAGTTTCATATTTCTGTAATTTTCTAAAGCTTTTTCAACAAAACTTGACTTTTTTGTATGGAATTTTTTTCCGTTAAAGGTTAAGCAATGTATCATGGGATATAAAATTTTCCACCGTTATTTTTGCAGGTCATACACCAGAAATCTAAAATTTCCTATAGTCACCTCATAAATGAACTTTGTTCTGTAAGTCTCTTTGTTCATTTATGTTTTTAACCAGTATCACTATGGTGTTTTCTTTATGACTGATAATAACACAAGTGATGCATTCTGTCTCAGATATTAAGTGTTCAACAACTTTACAAAATTTGCACACACTACAAGGACGACATTTACCAAACTCCAAGTGTATCCCAATCGGTAAGATAAAAACTATAATCATCAGTTATTCTCTATTTTCCGGATGTGTGACCTTCAACCTATTTACTTATGGATGGGTGGAGTCGTGTTATGTTTTATCTAAAAGGGGATAATGTCAAATAGGTCTAACATGCTGCAAGTTGAACAATGTTTATTATTAATGCATGGAGAAAATCAATTATTTTAAAACTTTAAATTATTATTAAATAATATTGTTTCTGTGATCATAACTAACACGTATGTTATTTAGAAACAATTTTAAAAGATGAACAAATTGTTTCCATTCTTTTTCCTCTTTACAACAATCCTTTCTCACCGTCTCAGCTCTACTCAGGTTATTTCGGAATTGAAAGTACATAGTGAAGGCTTGGAGAATCCTGATAATAACTCTTTTTTGCTGGAAGACGATCCTAGGTAAGCAAATGTTATGCAATAAGGCTGTACATAGCACAATTTATAACAATTGATGACGAACAATTTTTTAACTTTTAATTTTTAATTCTTAATTTGAATTTAAATTTTTATTATTATTTACTTCTGTTTGCAGCATTCCCTTTTCGGTTGATGATCTTATCAACTTCCTCAATGAAAAGGATTTTGCAGAGATGAAACCTACTTGTTATCTTGTAGAAAATCCAGACTTCAAATTTCTAGTAGAGTAATGCAACATTATTTTTGTTTTATTGTAGCTTAAGTTAGATTCCTCATTGTTAAGGTGTAAAGCATCATTTAAGTTAGATCTGTAAAATCTATAGTTGTTTCCATGTAGAGTATAGAATGGTTTTTAACCTCCCTCACCTTAATTTGTTATACTGGATTAGTTTGTTTTAGCAACGAAACGTGAAGAACGACTATTTGGCTCTTTGTAGAAACGAACATATTCATAATCAATAATTAGTTAAACGATAAACTGAATGATGTATAAGACCCTAAACGGTCAGTCAAAACAATTCGGACAATGTAAAGTGTCGGGTCAAAAAAGACGTACCGAGAATATGTAAACGTGTAAAGTGTCGGGTCATAATTGCCGAGAACGTGTAAACCATCAGGTCAAAAACATTTGGAACGTGTAACTTAAATATTACAATGTTGTCACAAAAGTTTCTTGCATGGGGTTGGAAGTAACTTGCAGAAAATGTTAGCAGATTAATAAAGTTAAACATTATACTATCATATATAATGAGAGGACGTGGTGTGTATTTTATGTATAATTTATATTATACAAATGTATGTATATACAGGTAAGGTGAGTGCCCATCTTAAAGTGACATGAGTTTAAATTTTTACATGTATAGAATTGGAACTTGTAGAATTAGGTGAAGTCATATGATGTAATAAAATATTGTTGTTAAGAGAAATGTATATACATAGGAGTAAAGCACTTTTAAGCTAAACTAAGCCCATTAGGCTACATACTACACTATAACTTACATAAGTGATATAATTTAACACTCCCTCTCAAATGCAAACTTGTAACTTGTTGTATATATGTGAAACTCGACTAAAGCTTTAGTGAATTTGCGAGCTACCAAGTTCATGCTTTTGATATTAGGCCTTGTGATTGTTTCATTATCAAGCTTATGAACTTAAGTTCTATTTGTTTTGTAATTTCATGGAATATTTATCTGTAATGTGATTGTCCGCGTAATTGTTAATGGTTTAATTTGCCTAATCTGATCTCCACCAAGTAGGTTCAAGCCAATGTGAGATTCTTGAGGATGACAAGAAGAAACTTACCACACTAACTAAAAATACATTAAGAGGTAATTAGATAGAAGTGATGTAAGGCCCTCATTCAAACCTGACAGACAGATTTAAACATGAGTAAATTTCGGTTTAGGTCCTTGTGGTTTGAGCATTTTAATCATTTCAGTACAAAAATGAATCTTTTGTGATATTATATCCTATGGTTTTATTTTTGTAACAGTTTTGGTCTATGACACTAACTCTGTTAGTTTTATATGTTAAGTTTGGGGTATTTTTGTCATTTTATATTTAACTTACTATCTTTCTTTTTCTTTTGATTCTATTGAAACCCTAAATCATCAGCCACTTACCCACCTTTTCATCCCTCATACCCGGCTAGATCCTCGTCACCTCCCCTCTCCGATAACCCGACGATTCCAATCTTTTCCGGGTATATCCCACTAACTAAAACCCTAATTCACTTAACACCCATTAGATCTACACAAAGACGCACACACACACACACAGAGAAAGAGAGAGAGAGACAGTAGAAGTGGTAGCGATGTTGTTGTTCAGAGAAAGAGAACGCAGTTTCTGTCACACCCTCAAAATACACGTGCGGAGTTTTACCGCGAGGCGTGTGAACAAACCAGGATCACAGTCAATAGTTACTCAGAACGACTCTATATGCCACAATTAAAAAAAAATCAACCAAAGTTCAAACTTTAAAATGCGGAAGCGTTTTGTAGTAAAGAAACCCAAAGTGTATAAATGTATAATATGGCAAAACACGCGCCAAACCAAATAAGAAAACATTAATAATTATAAACCAACAAAGATGTCTTTTAAACGGAGTCTTAATATGCATGATGAACCCGTGCAGTGCTCCTAATGGCAAGCGAAGTTAACGACCTGAGAATAGCATACTAAAATGTCAACACAATGGT
>BJCM01087529.1:0-17378 GCA_018326385.1 Flaveria bidentis
GTCTTCGGAAGTTGATCTTTCACTTTGTCTTTGGAAGAACTCTACAACCTTCGGAAGTTCCATGTTAAGTTTCGAAAGCCTTTGCATGCAACATCAAAATAACTTAAATGACATAGTTTTGGTTGAATTAGTCTTCTTCTTGATCCAACATATATATATATATATATATATATATATATATATATATGGTTCCTTCCGAGGTCGTCTAATTATTAGGATATGTCCTCACTCCGAAGAAGGGGACAACCTAAATCTAAGACTACCCATCAATCATCCAACACAACCAACTATTCAGACCCTTAGAGTGATTCAGTCGATACAGAGGTGCGCTTGAAGTGGGGGGTGTGCTGTCCCTATTGGCTTGCTTCTGTCCTTAGTCAATTTTGGACTGAAGCTGTTCTGATTTATATATACTCCTTACATATCAAATATAGTTATAGTAATATTATTGATTATATATAAAAATATGATAGAAACAATTCAATATAATATATTATATTGTATATATGATAAGTATGATTATAAATATATATAATAGTAATTATAACAAAATAAAAATTAAAAAACTAATGATAAATGAGCCGAGCCTGAGCCAAGCTCGAGTTTGAATAATTTCTGACGAGCCGAGCTCGAGCCTAAGCGAGCTCGGGCTCGGCTCGTTGACACCCTAATTACAACCCCAAATCAAATGGTGGAGATTAGGTGCATGTTAACTGTATGGGATGAGTTATCTTAAATTTGCACAACCTAAAGAAATGAGGCTCGAAAAATCAACAAGTTTTACAAGGTTTTTTGGACCATGCAATGAACTGCATTGTAGAGATGCTATCCTGACCCTGACCAATGTCCTCATCCCATGATCAATGCAAGCTCATATTCTCAACCATTGGTAAGCCTTTCATTCTACTGCTTAAAACCTTCTAAATCATTATCTATTTTCATTATAAAAACGAAATAAACAGTGCATTGGTACCCTTTCTTATGCCTGAAGTACATTTTATTTAAAAAAGTAATGCAAGTTTTGTGATAATAACCAACTATAATTATATTCATAGTAAAAGTAAGTCTTCGAGAAAATGTGTTTCAGGTGCCTCAAAAGTTGCTTGTTTTGAAACTTGCACACCTTTTCCCCCATATAATGTGAGGTAAATAGGTAATTGTTCCTTGCAGCAACCTGTTATCTAAATGACAAACAACCAAAGCTGAAGGATCATGTGCTTGTTTTGGTTCACAGTTCAAACTTGAACCCAAGATCTTTTCCTATTTTAATATAATTTTGGGGTACCTGGGATAATTGGTTCAACATGTAACTAGTTAACACCATTGTTGTATAATATGAATCTAATGTATTAATGCATTTTGTAGTTTCTCTAATTAAAATCAAGATATATATTTATTCAGTTCTGACTAGAGGATGACAAAAAGTTCAAATAAATCATAGATTACCATCTCATATTCCCCTGTACATTGAAAACAAAGCTTAGATCTAGGATCACAACCCATGCACTGATGGTTCACAAACAGAGCAAAACAACACACTTTAGTTTCCAACCACTCTTTAATTTAATTATAAGATGTTTAGTTTCCAGACAAAGTTTGGACAATAGTGTTATGCCATGGGTCCGATAGGTGCTGCAATAAGTTGTCGAATGGCCCTTTTCCGGTCACATTGTGCTGAACGATGAACCCCAAGAACGCCAACATCGCCAACCTCCCTGAAATTAACATAAAGATCACTGGTGAGATTGTGACCAATCTATTTGGATATGGATTATGTATATTCTTCATCTTTAACGGGTCAAACGGGTAAAATGAAAAAAGTGTGTATACGAGAATGGAGCTGGCCAAAGTTTACTTTTGATGTATAAAGCCTTTTAAATCATCTTATTTTTAAGTTAAGTTATAAAATTATTTGATAATCAAATTTGGAATAATTGAACAAATTGACTAGTTTCAAATCATATTTTTTGACAGTAACTATAGGTTTTTGACAAGTTGGGTCGATTCAGGTCATGTTTCATCTGTAACCGATCAAATAGATGAAATAAACGTATGATCCCGTTACTCAACTCGTCCATTTGATCAAGTCTAGCTAAAATTAACCAAGGGTGGGTAAGATGGTTGAAAAATTTCTTACCATTGGCAAGCTCTTTCTCCTTGGCCTCAGCAGTTGGTGCAAAGTTAAGGGGGTTGAATATCCCACCGGGGTATCCGACTTCATTCGGAGGCAAACTGTAGTTCTTAAAAATCGGATCTTGGTTAACACTTCCTGGGTTCTTGATATCTTGCCATCTTCTGATCTCGACGTAGTGGAACAGAATGAATTCGATCACAAACAGGGTCGATGATGATGCAAAGTATTCAGACTTTCCAGCATCATACCACTTGGGCACATTGATTATGCCTATGCTTGTGAAAACCTCAGGCAGTAACATGCCGGCGACACCCAACATAGCCCATCGCCCGTTTACGAGCTCGGCTTGAACGAACCACTTGAGGTTCTCAGGGTCTTCTGCTAGCCCCAGTGGGTCAAACCCATTGTCACCTGGAAGACTGCAAAGTGAAAACATATGACTGCAAAGTGGAACGAACCACTTAGTAAATGTTCTCATTAAAAATAAGAGTGGTCAATACCTTCCGTCGAGGTAACCGGGTGAGGCTAACCCGGGTAGCCACTCGCCCTTTTTCGCTTCAATCTTGAAGGAAGCGGAGGAGTAGGTGTTAGCCGGTTTGACCGAAAGTTCTCTGTTTAACTTCCCTGATGATCCGGTTAGGAACCTGGTCCGGGAGGCACATGGCCGGAAAACAGCAACCGGAGCTTGTGTGACGGTGGCCATATTATTCCGGTGGTGTTAAGATGTTTGCAGATGTTAAGTGAAAATGTATGGTGTGTGTGCATCCTTTTGTAATATTGATTGCAGTGGTGATCTTGTGGCTGTGGTTTAAGGTTTCATGAGTTTGTAGATATTGTGGGATTAAGGTGGATATTGACCAATGAGATGCAATATGTTCTTATCCATATCCCACGTGTCATATCCACGAAATCTTTTACATTGTTCTTGCTGTTCACAAGTGTCCTGGGGGACCCACTTATTGCCACATAGGAAGATTTTTTCTATTTATATTGTCGTATGGAATATTCTTTGCCAATAGTGTGAGGACAATTGTTTTTACTTTTTATTAAATTTTACACCCATATTACCAAAGGGTCTTTAGAGCATTCAAATCATGTTTATGAAATGCTTTTAAACGTTTGTGAGTAAAGGAACTAAATGTTACCGGTCATCTCTAAATTTGAGGATTCAGTTTTCAATCGTAATATTTTTGAAAGTAGTTGTAAGTAAAAACAGAAAAAAATTAATGATAAATGTATAAAAATATTATTTAATTGAAACAAAAAAAATAATAATTGTTAGTATAATTATAAGAATAAAAATAAAAAATAAGAATTGAATGATCTTATACTCACATCACCTTTGAAATAATCTCACACCACATCACATAGAAATGGGCGTTTGAAAACATGTAAAATGTTTCAAACTAAAAGATTATTTGAGCATAAGGTGAAATGACCGTTTACAAAGATTATCTGGCTCCTTCAATTGTAAAAGGCCGTCTCAATTTGTTGTAATACAATCATTTAAATTTGTGAGTGACGTATTTAAGTTAGGGGGTTACACATGTATAGCATAACACTTACAAATAGAAGAGTTGAATTGTAATACATCATAAAATAAGAAAAGATCGCTCATTATTAGAGAGTAGCCGAGAGATTGAAGAACGAGCATTTGCTTAAATTCCTTGCCTCACCCCGAGAAATTAGAGAAAAAAAGAAAAATGATATAACAATAATCATCAAAGGCATCCTAATTAACGCATGCCACATTCATGTATGGGCTGTCAACTAGGAGGTAATTTCACTTCTACCAGTAATTGTCGGGGTTGATTTTCACGATACATCATCGTGTTATTTTATATTTGAAAAGAAAACCGACATAGTCAAATTCAGATGTAACACCTCTTATAAAAATAGAAAGAAAATTAAAGAATGGAAGAAAAAACAATGTTACATAGCTTAACGATTGTACGTTACGGGTCGTAAGTTAGTGTCTAAAGATTTAGCGGTATCGTGTCATGTAGGGTGATGACAAGACTTAGGGTATTGGTATGTGGAAGCAAGACAAGGACATGGTTAACCCTTTCCATAGTGCGTAAGGTTAAAGCTGTTAGTGATAAGTTGTCAATAAGAATTACGAATCATAACATTTGTATATTATGGTTCATAATGATAGCTTAGTTAGCCTATAAATAGAAATAGGGGGATTTGAAGATTGTACACTTTTCTTCTTGATTTTAAGCTTCTATTGAGGTAATTTCTAAGGTACAAATTATTTTGTATTGCTAGACAACCTCAGGTATGTTATCTAGTTTCTAAGTTTAAATTTTAATCAAAATTTGGTTTCTAAGTTTGAATTAAGAGAATGAAAAACTTGATCAGGATCTAAGCATAGACCAATTACTCATGCTTAAACCACGAAATGCTATTCAAAGCCGACTACAATGACGACACCTTTTCAGTTCTATAGTTATCATATAAAGTCATTGTTACTTTTAATAGGATTAAAAAGACCCGGTCAGTCATAACATCATACAAACTCAAGTGAGTTATCGCGACTGTCTTTAAAAAGCGTGATAGTATGCTCGTCCTGCATCTACCAATAATTAGAGAATGCCATAATATGCATGGGTTGGTGGGGGGTATGTTTAGATCATCATATGGTTAATTGGGTATGTTAAACTGGCTGAAAAAAAACTAGGGTGTCTCGTATGCATAATACATTCTCATACTTATTCTATGACCAAATGGGTTTGATAAGCTCATAGCCTGTAGTTGTGGTACAACTTGAAAAGACATTGTGCCTATAAAGTCAAATATCTTAACCCATATTGTATATGCATAATTGTCAATATGATTTAGAATATGTTATTACAAGCCCACTCACGAAATATAAAGCGATTTTGAGTATACTAATAAAAAGCAATTTTGTTTCACAACCGGTTGTGATTGATATTCTAAAGGAAAACTTATACTTTTATTTTCCGTTGTATCAATTGTGCATACCTAAGTTTTAATCTGTATAGCTCTAGAAACTTAAGTCAAACCTAGTTAATAAAGAATCTATAACTAACACTTTATTTTAGAAATGTGAGGTAAAGGTAAAAGAAGGGCATTGCTACTTGGATTCGATAAGAAGAAACTCAAAACCTCAACATCTAAGTCTGCATCATTCGAGAATCTTGAAATGGACATCCCCCAAAGTACATCCTAGGTATTCTTATGATCCATATCCACCACATTCGTCCTGTTCTAATGTACCATATCCTTATAGTTTCATGCTACACCCATGTAGCTTAACTATACTTATGATGTTTCTTAACCTCTATCATACTCATACATGCCACCAACACCCATTTCACATGGTACACCATATAAAAGTAACCTAGGTATACCTTTCATATCCTTGGATCCTAGCTTACTGGATTACATTACTAGTCCATCCTCTAATGACACTCCTTCCACCTACAATACCTCTAAACCACGAGTGGAAAACTTAAAAGAATACCTTACCAGACTCTTTGAAGGATCCTCATTTATACGTCACTATACTCCTTCACCCCATGTGAGGTTAGCCTCTTTGTATCTGGATAAATCTAACATGAGAAATGAGTGCTAACCAAAACAATAACACATAAAAATGTATGGTTGCCTCGTATTGCCCGTAGAAATACGAGGAAAGAATAAAAAAATTAGACAAAGACAAACACAATCAAAGGTATAATAATCGACAAGTCTCTCCCCCCGTGTCTTTGTACTTCTTGTAAATCTTCATAAGGATTTTTACTACTCCTACTGTCCTTAAGACTTATAAAGCATACAATTTTAGAACTAGAGTAGTTGTAGAGTTAGCCAATGTGATCTTCAATGAGCACACTCCTAGTATGAAAGGTTCTGGTCCTGATTGGATGTTTGATCTTGATTTAGTTACCAACTGTTTTAACAAATCTTGTGAGAGTGTTTCAGGATCTACAGGTACCATATCAACAGTAGATCTTGACCCAAAAGTTGAGCTGAGAAGACCAAGCAAGAATACCACTTTAGCTCCAGGGGTAACTAATCCTGTAGATGGAGTTTCTATCAGCACAACCATGACATATTCAGCTGCTACATCTGAAGTGCCTTCAAATTTCAGCTTAGAGGCATAAAATTCAGATGAAAGAGCTTCAAATGTAGGAGGAAATGGAGGTGGTGATAATGATCAAGAGTTTCTTGATGCTACTAACCACTCCATAGAAGACAACATCAATGAAGTCACACACTCTTTGGATCAAGCCTCTCTTTATAAGTTTGATGATGTGATTGATGACACTCCACTACCAGATCTGAATTTTTCAAATTCGGATTTGTCAAATCAATGCTATGATCTCTCAACTCAGGATCCACAAGTCACACCCCACCATAAACATCATTAAAGATGTTGACATAGGGGTAAGAATAAGAGGACAAACCCATGACAAAAATGTTTGTCTATACTCTTGCTTCTTGTCCTAAATAGAACCAAAGAAAGTTGATAAGGGTTTGAAGGGTGGTAGTTGGGTTGAAGCAATGCAAGAGGAGTTGCTTTAATTCAAACGAATTAGGTTTGGAATCTCTGTTTTCTTCCTCAAGGGAAGACTGCCATAGGAATCAAATGGGTCTTTAGTAACAAGAAGTATGATATAGGACTTGTCATTAAGAACAAGACCAAACTAGTTGTTCAAGGATACACACAAGAAAAGGGAATTGACTGCATATATGTTTTTGCTCCTGTGGCAAGACTTAAAGCTATTAGGATATTCTTAGCTTTTGCTGCATCCAAATATTTCAAGGTCTACCAACTTGATGTCAAGTGTGCTTTCTTATATGGGGTGATTGATGAGGAGGTTTATGTCAAACAACCATCTAGCTTTGTAGACCCTAATCATCCTGATTATGTCTGCAAGTTTGATAAAGCTCTCTATCCGCTGCACCAAGATCCAAAGAAGTGGCATGAGACACTATCTTAGTATCTCTGTCAGCATGGCTACAAGAAGAGTACTTTAAATGGAACTCTCTTCATCAAAGGAACATGGAATGAAATAATGTTGGTTCAAGTGTATGTAGATAACATTATCTTCAGGTCAACTAATGCAAAGCTCTACAAATACTTTGAGAGGTTGATGAAGAATAGATTTGAAATGAGTATCGTAAGGGAACTCTATTTCTTTTTAGGAATTCAAGTGAAGCAAGTTGACAATGACATCTTCATAAGTCAGTCAAAGTATGTATAAGACATACTTAAAATAATTAACATAACTGAATGTAAGGTTGCAAAGACACGCATAGCTAAAAACCACTCCCTTGGACTTGATCTTGAGGGAGAGTGTGTGAATGAACATCTTTATAGTGCTATGATTGGGTCTCTTATGTATTAGAAAAGAAAAGCTAAAGATGAAGTCTTCCGAAGTCAAAGAGTGAAGACTTATTTCTTCCGAAGATAGAGAAGACATGCTTTCTTTGATCAACTTTTAAATATAGTTGACCAACTTTCTGTTTCAACTTTAAAGACTTACCAACTTGTATAAGTTAGTGAAAAGGTCCATGATTTTTCAACTATAGATTATGGTTTAGGGTTTGTATCTTTCTACTTTGTACCTTTTATCATTTTATATAATATATTAGGATGTGAGCTATGACATGTCATAGTCACTAGTCAAAAGACAATCTACCTTTTGACTTTACATTGATCTTGTTGTCTAGATTAGTGTTTCCAGCTAGCCTTTAAAGTATGACCGATTTTAGGATGTAGTATAAAATATCTCAGGTTCTTGTATTTATCTTAATGCTTTGTGACACTTGTAATATAACTTGAGAGAAATATACATCATTCTTGAAAACCATACTTATATTATTCTTGTTCATGTTCCTTTTTCTGCCTCATTACTTACTTGTGTTCTTAGTATCATTCACATAAAGTTGGTTCCCTATTTGATCTATTAAGTATTCTAACACTCTCCTTAGTGTGAGACTAATTGTATTGATCATGCCTTAACCGGTTCTTCACTTGGTCCCTGAAGTGGATGTTTGTTAAGTTTTTCAATTAATATATTAAAAATGACTAAAATACCCTTGTATCATTGTCTTCTCTGGTTGATTCTGGCAGCCCTCCAACTTCAGCAGCCTACCGCTGCAATGAAACCCACCATCTCCAATGATGGAGATGTTTATGGTGATGGTGGCGACAAAAGTTGAGCAGTTCTTAATTGCATTGACAACTATCAGATTTGATGTAGATAACAAAGGTAGAGGGTCTATGTTGGATGTGGAGGTCGTTAGTGGTGGTTGAAAGTGGTGATGGTTGAAGGTTGAAGGTGGTGGTGGTTGAAGGTTGAAGATGGTGGTGATTGAAGGTTGGGGGTGGTGGTGGTGGTGGTGGTTGAAGGTTGAAGATGGTGGTGGTTGAAGGTTAAGGGTGGGGGTGGTAGCGGTGGTTGAAGGTGGAGCTGGTGGTGATAGTGGTTGAAGGTGGTGGGGGCGGTGGTTGAAGGTGGAGGCTTTATTGGTAGTAGGAGAAGTAGTCTAGATGAAGAAGAAGAAATGAGAAAGGAAGTATTTTTGTCATTTCACACACACTTAACAACGATAATTAACGTTCATTCATTTCAAGGACCATCATTGTTACGTTTATGCAAAGTTTTGTACCAATCTTGCAATTTCAGTGAGTTAGGGACCAAAAATAAAATCAGGTCTAACTATAGGAACCACCCGTGTAATTAAGTCATCATCAAATTTGTCCAACCAAAACCATTGAACCAAATGAATTCTAGTGCTCAACTTTAGATTCATTAGACAAATATATATATATATATATATATATATATATAATAAAAAATTAATAATTTTTACTTTAGAACCCAACGTAGCAAATTAATATTTAGAGTTAATTACAAGAAAGGTCTGTGTGGTTAGATATGTTTTCATTTTCAGTCTCTAGGTTTGAAAAACTACAAGGTCAGTCCAATTGTTTGTCAAAACGTAACATAAAAGGTCCCTGTCATGAATGGAGAGTCAACGTTTATGTTAACTACGTGTAAAACGACCAAATTACCCTTAGTATTAAATAATTGAGTTAATTAAATTAGAAAATAATATAATAAATATATGATAAGAGTAGGACCCACCCACCATCTTCTTCTCTCACATTTCTTTTCTAACCAAATTTCAACTATTGCAGTGCACCATCAGCCCACAACCACCACCAACAATCACCACTACAAACTACCATCACAGCTAACTACCTATCAGCGCAGATAGCTCACCACCACATCCCTTTGACTTTTTCCAATTCCAAACAGAGACAATGCACCACACCAGCACCATGGACCCTCAAACACCTACAACCCAGCACCACACTCATTGACTCGTCGCCTCCAACAGCTCAACCCACTATCGCAACCGCTCGTCATCTTCACCACTGCCATCCTTAACTCACCACTCTCTTGAAACCACCACCATTACCAAATCATTGCATATCGGTACCACCATCAATCACCACCACCACCAACTCATCACCACCTCCCACCACCACAACCCAACTCTCTCTCTCTCTCTTTCTATCTGTTTGTCTTCTTGTGTTCCTCGACTTTTTAGTTGGTGACGATGGATATCATGGTTGACAGTGGAGATGGCGGTTGTGGTATTATCAAACTTGAGTAATAATGGAGATGGTGGTGGTAATGGCCGGTGACGGCAGCGGCAGTGGTGCTTGATGGGGTTATAGAGGTGTGATGGGCCCCACTCATACATTTTGAGTAAATTACCATTTGCGTCCCTGACTTTTGTTCATTTTAACCATTTGCATCCCTATAGTTTCAAAACCTTGAATTGACCCCTATACTTTTAATTTTTTCCTTGTTTGCATCCCTGTGGCTGACGCCGTTAATATGGACAGTTAAATGCACATCTTTTTCTCTCTCCTGCAGGGACATTTTGGTCATTTCTTCTTTCCCCCTTCTTTCTTGTATGGGTTTATTTTACATATTGTAAATCCCATTTTCACTTTACATTCTAACCTTCCACTAAAGCTCAAACCCGATTGTGTGATCGTGGCCTTAAACCCATCATCGTCTTCAACTATTAAGTGATCGTTGCCTTAAACCCATTTGAAAGATGGTTTATCCTACCTGGTACATTCGTGACACAAATGATCCAGGGTTTAATCTGATCGAAGTATATGGTATGTTTTCTTCAAAATCAACTTAAGTTAGGGGTTTATTTTAGTTTCAATATGTTCTAATATTATAGTATACATTGTTACAGTTAATGAGCCTACTTATATTACACTTGAAATCTATCATGGTGGAGAATTTGTGAAGTTCCCAGGAAGAAGGTATGTGAAGGGCAAAGTTACATACGTGGACATGGTAGACATTGATGTGTTTTCAACTTATGATGTTGATGCTATGATGGAAGAGTTAGGTTATGATGGGGATGAGATAAAGTATTACAATTTTAAGATTCCTGGTCAGGACTTGGATTTTGGTTTAAGAGCTCTGGGTGGCGATATGGATGTGCATAACATGCAACAATACGTGCAGATGTTTAAGGTGATTGAACTGTACATAGAACACAAAGTTACAAAGCTAAAGACCTATTTGCAGTCTCCTAACCAAGGGTCAAAGGTGATAATCGAAGAGATTGATGATAGTGGACCATCTAATCCTTGCAGTAGACAATTACTACTAGAGTGGTTTGAACAGGAGGTTCCCCCACTTGCAGAGGCAGCACAAGGTCCGGATCAAGGGCCATCTTGGAGTCGTCAATTTTTTTTGAGTCATGGACGAATAGAGGAAAATAAACACATTAATTTATCAAGTGATACATTCATATATAAAATTTTGGTCACTGTGCTAGTAAAAAAAAAACGAGACCCTAATGCGATCGATCAATCACTCTGACCTCCTGTATTCGTATCGTTCTTTTACCTCCCCATCTCATATCGCAATCGGTAAATGGTAGTAGGCTAAAATTATTAAAATTTGAATGTGCTCTAATGTATTTTAAGTTTAAAATAACTAAAATGATAATTAATTTGTTAATGACATAATGAGTTTTAATGTTTTATAAAACATACAAAGCCGTTCTAAAAAAATATATAACTTTTTTTTATTTGTGGGCTCCTCAAAAAGTCAGGTCCTGAACATGTACCCACCCCATCCCCATTCAGGGCCGGCCCTGTAATATAATTTTATACTTAGATTTTTCTATTAGAAAATATTAAGTTAACCATATTATTATGTTTTTTCTAAATAATATGAGATGTATTTGGTTTATAATTTATAAAAATTATAATTAGCCGTTAATAAACGAGAACATATTAAGTTGACCAACAAGCTAGCTTATGCGCAAACTCAAGAGCGAGCCAATGAGCCACGAGCCGAGTTGACCTTGGGTCGAGCTCGGCTCATTTACAAACCAATACCGAACCGTGCCGGTTTGACTCGTTTATAAACTTTGGTGATTTCAAACGAGCTATTTTCAAGCGAGCTTTGACTATGCTGCGAGTTAGAGCCCAAAAGCCTTGTATTATTATCCTATATATAGGTGGAATAAAACATCGAATAATTATACCATAAACGCTTAATGTTAATCTTAATTTCTTATTTGTTCTCTTAAGTCTCAGTCAAGCAAAATAGCCTAAAAACAATACAATCAACAACAAAATACTCAACCACTTGTGAAGGATATCAGTTCAAATCATTATACCACCTACCCAATTTAAATTATCAAATCCAAGTGCCATTATAAAACAATAGCTTACATAAATAAACAATTGAATCGGGCTAAATGTTCAAACTAAACCACGGGACGACCATATGTTGCTTCTGAGAATATACGACCTACCTAATTTAAGAACAAACCTATTTGCCATAAAAAAACAATATCTTACATAAGCAAATATATAGTTGCTCGAAACAAAGAAAATTCAACTGTGTGTGAGAAAGAAACAGTTTGAGATGCTTGTGTATCATTGAATACGTTGTCCTTAATAGTTTTAAATTTGAAGATTTTAAATAATTTTGATTCTGGACCGTCAAAAAAATGTCTCACACAGAGCAGTTTCAACACCTCAAGATACAACTAGAAGTTATACAATTAGCAACCAACAACTTTTCCGACGACTATTACATCGGGCGTGGAGGATTCGGACATGTTTATATGGGAGAACTTTTTCATTCCGGGGGCAAGACCATGGTTGCTTTGAAGCGTTTAGATCGTGTATTTGGACAAGGTGATCCTGAATTCTGGAAGGAGATCATGATGCTCTCCTTTTATAAACATGAAAATATTGTGTCCCTTTTAGGGTATTGTGATGATCATGGCGAGAAGATCCTTGTCTACGAGTATGCACCAAAGAAAAGTCTTGAATCTTATCTTGCTAGTGACGATCTCACATGGGTTCAACGCCTTAGGATATGTGTTGGGGCCGCTCGAGGACTAGCTTACCTTCACACCCCTACTGAGTCTCAACTTAGGATAGTACATCGCGACATCAAAAGTTCCAATATCCTACTTGATGATAACTGGAATGCCAAGATCTCAGATTTTGGACTCTCCAAATTTGCTCCAGCTAACAACCAATTTACATTTATGGTATCCAACCCTGTAGGAACACTTGGGTATATTGATCCACTATATCACGAGACAGGGCTACTGACGAAAGAGTCTGATGTGTACTCTTTTGGTGTGGTGTTGTTTGAAGTCTTGTCTGGGAGGTTATGTTTAGGAAAAACTCTTAGGCCTCTAGTAGGACTCGCACAAGAGTACTATGAAAAAGGCAAAATAAGTGAACTTGTTTTTAGTAATAAAAATGACGACATAAATACGTATTCTCTGGAGTTGTTTGCTGATATAGCTTATCAATGTTTGAAACGAAAGCGTGAAGAACGTCCATTGCTGACAAAGATTGTGAGCTCACTTCAAACAGCACTTGATATTCAAGTAAGTTTTATTTTGACTGAATCAATCATTCGGTATACAAATGACACTCCATTAGTATTATATTTTCATTCATAATGGTTATTGTTTTCCAGTACTAAAAAGGCAAAAAGGAAACTAACAAATTTAATATCAATGTGTAAAAACTACTTGTGTAACCTTTTATTCCTGATCGATGAGCAAGACTTGTAACGAATTTTATTATATTCATATAAAACTATAACAATACATATTAATTTTGTAACTTTATTTAGGCAGGTATTCATGGAAATGGAATTTTAAACGTGAAACTACTTACAACGATGAATCCTACTCACAATTTGGTACTCTATACAAGTTACCTTCAACCGTTACATAGTATAAAAAAGAGTGAGAAGTACAAGAAGAGGAATGCTGAAAGGAATGAAGAGTTCTCTCTATATGTGGAAAATATTGAAAATATTTTTTTATATATACTTGTTAACAAGGTCGTATCGGTATGTTTTTTGGAACCCACAATCGTCCGTTGGACTAATCTTGTAGTTTGAGACTGTTTGATAGCGTATTAATAGAATCTTAATGGTTAAGAGGTATCGCTAATGCTGAATGGTTAAAATGTATCGTTAAAACCATTGAGCATTAAAGTTATCTCTTAATCATTAAAAGGCTATAAACCATTAAAAGACCACCAAACAGTCTCTTAGTTATATGATACTTAGTTATAAGGGTCAATTTGGTTATCTATTTTAGTTAAAATAAGTCGTCCCATGTTTTTGAGCTTGATTAGACATAGGATTAGGATGTTTATTGCTTGGAGTCAAGTAATTTCTATCACAAATACGAGGCTTAGGTTAATTGTAACAAGCATCATTAATAAAAGGTTGTCGGGATATCATACATTATTTTAGATAACAAAAAATCGAAGCTTAATCATTAGTTGCTACATGTTAAATCAAATATAATCATCATTGTTTTGTAGGAGAAGAAGGATTGTTTTTTGGGAATGGCTTTAATGCAATTGACAGATCTTACTCCTGGAATTCCACTAACTTGTAACCTCGCAGTGATGGATGATATTTATACCTACATTGATGATCTCAAAGTTGAACTGTTGTATAAACCGACTGATATTAAATATCTAACGAGCTTAGTGCAAAAGGTTCCTATAGGGACGCCTAAGGATGGAGGATTGCTTGTCATCATAATCAAATATGCCTGTTTATTAAATAGAAAGCACAAACATTCATCTGTTTCGTTGCAATTTCGTGGCGAATTAAGAAAGACTAAGGTTTGTTATAAAATTGTTGTTTGGTTGTTGAAAAAGCTTGTTAATTTTCACTCTTCTCTTACATTAATTAGGTTTTTCTTTGGGTTTTTGTAGTCTATGATGAATACTAATAAACCAACGTGGCTACAAGAGTTTACATTTATATTAAAAGAGCCACCAACGGATGAAAAATTGCATCTGGAAGTCGTTAATCATTATTTGTGGATGGGAATAGTTCCTAGAAAGGTAACATGGTTTTTAACTTTCTATACATGAACTGATGTAGTCGAAAATAGAGAGATAGATAATTGTACCTGTTGATTCAACAATAATACCAGAAACAATTCTTCTAATTATCGTTGATTCACAAAAAATACCGATAATCAAGGTTTACACTAACACACACTGTGATAGAGAGAAAAAAACAGATTTTTCATAAACTTCAATCATTTTTTTCCTCATCTCTTACAAACATATAAAGAAACAAAACCAAATTCGAATGGGCCACAAAACATAAACGGGCCGAAAACTGGGCCAAATGTAAAGTTCAACAAAATGTAAAAATAAGACAAAAAGGTAAATAACTCATAAAATAAGCCGTTTTCCGACGATCGTTTTGACTGGTCACAGGCCCAAAACGAAGACTTCTAGCCCAAATTATTCCCATTTTAGTGAAGCCCCTTTACATAAACGATCTTGGACTTTCAAAAAGGCTAAAGCTTACTCATTCACACTTGGGCCCATATCATGAACTGATAGTTTTTTTAATTCACATTCAATATTGTTTTTATTAGAAATCTATTGGATATGTTGATATAAAGCTTGCGGAGGTGGTTCACATGAAATGGATCGACAAGAGCTTCTATCTTGAACCAGCTTATCGTAATGGTGAATATAGGTTGGATTATCTTCATGTTGAGTTGCAATGGAGAGCTTCAAATTAGATGACCACAAGTAAGGAAGACCAAAGATTTGGTATCAAATCTTGAAGAAAATTGTATACGAATCATTTATTAAATTTCATCAACCATTGCAACTTTTTGGGTTGAAGTAATTTTTTTCTATGACTAGCAAGTATTATTATTATTGGTCTAATTGCTACTACTACTCTTATTACGTGTCCATGGGGAGTAATTCTAAGAAAACTATATTGTTATATAAAAATTAAAGAAAATCAATAAAAAATTAAAAAGTTTCTGCACCATGATAATTCAATCACAAAATCACACAAACACACACAAACAAACACACACTTGAGCTTATATTATTCATTATGGGTTACTGCACCATGGTAATTGATTGTTGATTCTTGTTGAGAGATTAAAAAAGTTCTGGGAGGATCATCCTCAAAACAGGAAGTAGGCTGATTCCATTGCAGATCGGTGAAGGGAGTCAATACAATAGTTTCACATGGTGGAGAGATTTAAAACACTTAGCAAATCAAATAGGAAATGGTTAGGATGAAACAATGAATACAAGTAGCAAGAACAATAAACAAGAACACTCAAGTATGGTTTTCAAGAATAATATATATTGCTATCAAGTTCATACAAGTATTACAAAGCTTATATTAAAGATACAAGTAATTAAGATACTTTATCCTACATCATACAACTGGTCATACTTTGAAGGCAAGCTAGAAACACTAATCTAGGCAACATGATTAATATTGGTGTGTCTTTAGAGGTGGTAGCTGAAAGTTGTTGAGCTTTTGTTAAAATGTGATAAAAGAAAGCATGTCTTCTCTTTATTTGAAAGAAACCAGTCTTTAGTTTTGGAATATGTTATCTTTGAAACTTTTGAAGACTTCATCTTTAGCTTTGGAAGATTTGATCATTGGTTTTGGAATATTTTACACTTAGCATATTTTCTTTGAGTTATGTAAACCTTTCAAAGTAATTTTACTCTACGCTTCATGCATGTATGTAATAAGTGTAGGAGTGTAGTAATGAAGTTTTTTCCATTGGCTTGTGAGACACCTTGTGTTGCTTCCTTTTTCACGCATGTCACATGTAATATCTTGTATTTTCGTTAATTAAAAGTTAACGTCATCATACCAGACATCATACATACATAACATTCAACATAAAGCCAATGGAAAATAATCATAAATAATAAAGAGGAACATAAACATAACATTCAACATCATCATACCAGGAATCATACATACATAACATCCATCATGCATAAACATACAATCATCTATGTCCTCAAAAAGTCAACTTACACAGTCCCGAGAACCTCCCAAGTCAAGGCCTACATTTCGTCTTTTTCCCAAGAAAGTCAGAAAACATTCCAAGTGTTCATCCGCATTTGCCTTTTTATTCATCCGCATTTGCTATAGTTCATCCGCAAATACATCCGCATTTGTCATTCGCATTTCCCATACTTATAGTTGCTCATCCGCATTTCATATACTTAGTCGATGCTCATCCGCATTGATTTTCATCCGCATTTGCCATACTTAATCAATGCTCATCTGCATTGACTTTCATCCGCATTTCCCATACGTAGTCAATGCTCATCCGCATTGACTTACTTAGCCGTTAATACTCATCCGCATTTCCCATAGTAGTCAATGCTCATCCGCATTGACTTACTTAGCCGTTAATACGCATCCTCATTAACTATTCATCCGCATTTCTTCCCATTACTCATCCGCATTAACTGTTAATCCGCATTTCTTCCCATTACTCATCCGCATTAACTGTTCATCTGCATTTCTTCCCATTACTCATCCGCATTAACTGTTCATCCGCATTTCTTCCCATTATTCATCCGCATTAACTTCTGCATACTTAGGCAGATTCTAATCTTAAACATATGAGCCCTAAACATCAGATTTCCATTCCTAGTCACTGATGTCACACCCCAACCTTGACGGCGGAATCATCGAGATGTGAGGGTTAAGATTGTTCACAACCACATAACGCTATATTTAAATGTAAATATTAAAATTATAAGTTTCAAAAGGCATTACAAACATAAGTCTCAAACATGAAATAAGTTCAAACATAACATAACAATACATAATCTTTTTATTTCATTAACTAGGTC
>BJCM01087535.1:0-12064 GCA_018326385.1 Flaveria bidentis
TAAAATATTACATAAAAATAGTTTAATTTTTAGAAAATAATTATATTTATCAAAAATTATTTCTAAAGAAATAGCATAAATAAAAAGATTGTTTTCTTAATTTATTAAAAAACTAATTATAATATAAAAATAAATAAATAATATTATTAGTAATTAATATAATTATTTAATATGAGAGATAAGTGGGAAAAGTTTGATTAAAATGAATATGGTGCTGACATGTGGCACCTCCGTTTACCTTTTTATTAGAGTAAGAAGATAAAAGATAAACGGAAAAATTAAAATTAGATGATGTAGAATTATGTTAAATGTTATTTTAAAATATTCTTTTATTATTAAAGATAGATTATGCTAATAAGGCCAAGATTATTTAAGAACCCATAAAAATATTAAGAATCGTAACAATTAATACCAATAGTTTGTAGTTTTTAAATTTTATACTCGTTATATACATTTGTGTATGGTTATGTAAGTTCAATATTATTAAAGTAATATAAAACCATCAAAGTAATGTGTTTCATATGTTTTTAAACTTTTTATTTGTTTGGTTATGCAAGTGTAAAAAGTATAACATATATACTATTTATACATGTTTACATTATACATAAAATTTAATTTGTTCACTAATTTTTTTAATTTCAAGAGAGACTAATAAAATGATTTTTCAATCATTTTATATATAAAACATAAACAATTATGCATGGTTAAGAGTTCTCACACTTCTAAATATATTTGTAAGTTTCGTAGCGGGTCACCTTGATGATTAGGCTTAAAGTATCATCAGCCTTTTCAAAAAATATTTTGTTAGTTCTCAAGTAATTATAACTTTAAGTTGACCTAAATTTTTTTTGGTAAAATATAATATAATCAAAATCAAATAATTAGTTTATCAGTTGTTCACTTAATTTATTATACATTAGGTTATTGGATTTTAATAATTCTAAGTTTTATTTATTGGTGGGGATTAATCCTAACTCAATAAATATTTACAGATACTTTCAATATTGAGTTTATTTTCCTCTAACGATTTCTTACTAATTGAGAGTTAACTCCGTTAGTTTTTTGATGACGTGAACTGTTTTTGTGACCAAAACACTAAACAAAAAGTTGAAATCTATCATTAGTTCTGTCAATTTGAAACTTCCGCACCTAAAAACTCATTAATCTCCACCTGCTGATTTGAAGCACCAAACTCGTTGGAAGTAGATTAGGTGATGATAGAGGTTAGAGAATGAAAAATGGACCTAATTGATACTAGGTGGGTTTGAAGTTGAAAGATAGCTCAAAGTTAGCCTTTTTCATAAAAAAACTAACGAGAGTTAACTTTCAATTAATAAAAGATCATTAAAGGAAAATAAGTTTAAAGTCAGGGGTGTCTGTAAATATTTTTTGAGTTGGAATTAATCCCGACCAATAAATAAAAATTATGATTATTAAAATCCAATAACTTTTATTTCTTTTATAAATAATATCTATTCACCTATCTTTGTGTTGTACACACTTTTGAGTTTTGAAGGACTCACGCGGAGAAGTTAGATTTGGTATAAGGAATAAAGGATAGTTGATGTTTTTTAATTGGCAAGTTACTTGAAGTAAAGGGACCCAAACGTAATGTTTTCGTTTCCTTGGTGCATAGAAATTAAGGTGATATAAAGATGAGAACTAAAATGCAAATACTCTAAAGATGTGGGCCTACTTAGAGAGCTTTGATGACGACATGAGAGAGAATGTGGGGTTGGTGTGCGGCTTCATGCATGAATTTAAAAAAAAATTCTATCTTATAAATACATCTTATTATTTTTATGTTTTTATATTTTTAATACATACGTATAGATACATGAAAAGAAGTATAAACAATATAATGTTTATATAACAAAAAAGAGTGTTTATATAATACAACCATTTCTTTTAACCATTAAAAGAACATTATTTTAATCGGAGTCGTTTATTATTTTTTTAGCTGTGATCACACCATCAACTCCAGACATGTTCAAACATTTTCGTGTCTGGAATCGAATCTGAAATATCCGAACATCTGAATCCAAAGTATCTAAAATTCTGGATAGTGTTCTTGAGGATTTTAAATTTTCGGATATCCGAATTATTATTTAATATTTCTATAAAAATACAAAATAATAAAAATTAATTACAAAATTCGGATGCTTTTGAGTATTCGGATATTTTTATAAAAATTTCTGATATCAGATATCATAAATTTCAGATTCAGATGATGAAATTCACTATCCAAAATTTTCAAATATCCAATTATAAACACCTCTATCCAACCCACTATAAAAAAAGTCATAACCGGGAAAACTCCCTAGATCAACACTTAGCATTTTTACTTAAATGAGACTTCAATTGGTACCTCATATTTACATGTATCGATTTCTCAACTTAATCATTTAAGCTGATTTCTCAATTTAATCACTTAAGCTAAAGGTCATTGATGTGCACGTGTTTTACTTTCTTGGTGATAACATTGCGTAAGAATTCTCATGGACAGTGACTTCTTACAAACTCCGGTTCAATCGCTAGACATACAATTTATTTTGTCAACGGTAGGATTCGGTGCTTTTTTTGTTAGTAGTTGTTGTAAAGAATACAATTTATTTATGCTTTGTCACGCCAACGGACTTTTGGTCCAATGTTTGAGTTTGAAATATTTTATGTATTAGTTTCATATCTGACTTAAAAAAGTTTTCTTTAACAGTGGGTTCCTTTTTCGGTAAACCGGACCTGGAGCGTTAAAAATCGAAAGTTAACATCCGTTTCAAAAAATTCACTCAGATAATAGAGGTAGTTTCAGACGTCGTTCAAAAAAAGTAAACTCATATCACATATATAACTCTTTTTTTGCATAGTTAGCTTATTAAACGTCTCCGATTTTTTTCTTGTGATAAGATGTCTCTTCTATATTTAAGAGGTGGAAAGTTCAAGTTTTACAAATTACAGAAATAGATAAAATCAGTGGTCAACTAAGGACTTATTTTGTAGAGGTTGAAAAAAATTAAGGTTCGTTGACAATAGCTAAGCATCGATGTTTTTCCATCTGATTCAGGTGAGGGTGGAGTTGGATCATACAACAAAAAGATATTAGCAAAATAAATAAATAAAAAAACTTGAATGCATAGTAAGTGTACTCTTATCGTTATTAAAAATAGATAATGGAAATACGATATTCATTAACTAGGATGATAAGAAAATTTTGATTTTCATTTGGTTGAATCCAAAGAAAGATTATCAAAATCAATGGAGTCTTAGAATGGTTATAAAATTAATTAGTTAAGTTAAATGTATTTTGTGTTTGCTAACATTTAAATTTTCTTAGAGTCGATGTTAAATTTTAATTTAGGTCGGTCTTAAAATTCCATGAGTCTGTGTTAAATTTTTATAGGAGTTGTAAGTATTAGACCGTAAGAATGCTATCATAAATAATGAATTTTTGGTGTTCGGGTAATCATCTATCCAAATGATAGAAAACTTGAATTTATTCTCTTTTTAGTCACCGTTGAATTGTGGTCTTCATTTGTTTGATCTTAGGTCACCGTCAAAATAAACATTGACACATAAATTGTATAATGTATAATCAAGGGTGACCACACACGTTTATGACATAAAACGAAAATGTATTCAAGACGTCATTTATAAAAATAAAATAATAATAATGAGCATAACAACCACTTTTCTCCATTTTACGCCGACAGCATATAGTTTTCGTATGTATTTCTCTAATATTTTTTTTAGTTGTAAATATGTATTCCATTTATTATTTTGTGACATTATGCATTTTTAATTCGAAAACGTTTACATTTGTGGAAACACACGTTATATTTAGTTTGTTTATAAGAATGCCATTTTTTTAAAATCTCTATCTAAAGTAAAGTTGTAGACTATAGTAAACATTATGTCACCCGCTTCCTAAAGAAACATTGTTTGTGGTAAGGTGCCATTCTTTTATTAAAAGGTAGATGACTCAAATACTACAAAGTGCTAAGTGATGGTATATTATAAGAGTAATTTTATAGTAGATTAGAAGCCGTTCTAAAAGTTTTTTTAAGATTTCCAAGTTCAAATATACAATCTTTTTTTTGAGTGAGAATATTATGGTTTTTTTATTTTTACTAAACACTACATTCATTCATTTTTATTCATCATCATCATTATTATTTTTTGCTTTTGCGTTGTGTTAAAAAGCCTTATACATATTCATGAAACCGTGCTTGATTAAGCAACCTCTATTTAAACATTTGAGAAGCGTTTAAATGAAACAAGCTTAAGTTTAGGCTTGAATAAATCAATCATAGCTTGAATAAATTTGCAATGTAGTATTTCAGTATTTTAATTTTGCGCCATTGTTTTTAAAAATTACATATATATATATATTTTAACTTTTTTTTAAATTCTGCAAGTGAAAATAAGTAAATGTAAGATTGACATGGTATATATTCTTTTTAAAACAAACGACCAAACATGAATATGAACAAACCTTAAAAACCATTATAGCGTAGTTAATATATAATTTTATAAGAATCTATTCTAGTCTTGATCTTAATTGTGAGTTTAACTATGTATACATTTTAAGATTAACTATTTTCAGAACGTAAATTCTTTTGACTAAGTTAGCCGAACGAGCTCAATTATAAGCTTGAACAGGTGAATAGCTATGATTTCGTGTTGTTTAAGATGAAAATTATGATAACAATAGATATAACTGTTTACATATCTGATAAATAATCAAATAGTTTTATAGTCTAATGATATCTCAAGTGTGCGTATAGACATATAGTAATGTTTCTTTTCATGTAGTTAAGGGTTTCGGTTTCTAAGAGGATTCACAACATATTTCTTATCTTTATCTATATAATTACACTAAAAATCATTATTTTTCTCTCTACTTTTTCAATTTTATCATCATTTTTTCTCTCTCCTTTCACTCACAACTATTTCAAATATATTAAAAATATTACAGAGTTTTGAACAGTGTTTCCAAAAAATATAGATGAACAGTAAATTTCTTATATTATTTACTTACAACCACTTATAAACATGTCATATAATATAAAGAATAAATAACATAAATTTAAGAACAGATTATGAATGCCCTAACAGATGCTAATGTTATATTTAAAAGTAAGAGTAAATAAACGTATATTTTTCATATAATATTTATCAATAAATAACATATCAAATATTCAAAGTGCAAACAACAACATGTTAATGTTTATTTCTATTTATTTTTAATGAAACATGAAAAGACGATGAATCAACCTACTCTCTTTTTAACACTGAAATAAAAAATATCATTTTGAAAAGAAAAATGAGAAAAAGCAAGTTTGGTGACTCGAAACAAATACACGAATGTAATTGACGATTTTCTTTTAATTAATATAAACTTTTCTGGACGGCGAATTAATATCCACTTCAATGTATTAAACTATTAATTAACTACATTTGTTTTTTTCTTAATCGATATGTATCGTATTTATTTTATATATCTTATTTATTATAATTTTTTCTTTATTTATTTTATATACTATTATTCAAGTTTCAAAGGTAACAAAGCCAAATCTAGGACCACTTACTATGCTAGCAACACGTAGATCATGGTACGTGTAAATGAGCCTCGAGCTCTTTATATTCAAGTCATTTAAACTCGACTCGTTTATTAAAAAAAACTTTTTAAGTCTGATTTATTTTAAGTTTAATGTAAAAAAAACCTTGAGTTTGGAATGTGGTAAGTTTACGAGCTTGGCTCATGTTTTGTTTATTTATTGCTTAAGTACTTTTATGCGTGTATTATCTAACTATTTACGTTACATATTCATACAAATTCATACACGTAATTATATAATTTATGAAATATATTATCTAATATTTTATTACAGGTATATATTATAATATTTGTTATTTGATTATATATTGTATTAAAGATATAGAATAGGGTTACAATAAAAAGGATTATTTTCTAAGTAGTGTGAGAAACCACCATCATGTATTATGTATAATAAGAAGATGAGAGCGATTTCGTCATGAACTTTTTGGTCTACATTACACATGTGAAAACACATGATAATTAATTTTAGACGTGAAAACACATGACGGACACGAAAACGCACAATGGTTCAAGACGTGAAAACACACAACACATTCTTTACATAGAAAGGGGGCACACAATCGAAAACACATAGTTATACGAGATGAAAACTCACACTTATGCACACACCTACTTCATCACGTTTTAAAATATATATTTTATAAAAACGCAATACCAGTTGACTTAAACCAGGCATTTTCTCTGTGAAGTCCCTTAGAAGAATTATAAAGCTCAAGTCCAAACTAGTATTGTTGGGTAAGGTGATAGAAGAAATTATATGCACGTCTTTTTCATGGTTGAAACATAGGGCTAGATGCAGTAGTGTTGATCAGGTTAAGTATCCGGGTTTCAGGTTAATCGGTTCTGGTTATTCGAGTTTTTTAGGTTTGAAAGTCTACCATAACCCGACCCAAATAACATTCAGTTTAATTAATTTCAGGTTGTTCAGGTAACAGATTGTTTGGGTTGGGTTTCAGTTATTAAACAATAGACTTAAATTAATAGACTCTAATGAGTTTGCTTTTAAAGTTTTATAAATTAAGTGAACTTAAACTAGTATACTTCTATAAATTATAAAATATGCTTACATATATAATTATATACAAACAATTTGTTCAATTTGGAACATCGATACAATTGTATACAAACAATTTGCTATATTATAACCAGTGTTCATCGGTTTATTCGAATTTCAGGTTATTCGGGTTTTTGATGTTTTAACGTCTATCGAAACCCGACCCAAATAACAATATGTTTATTCGCTTTTCGGATTAGGGTAATGGGCTTCTTCGGATACAAGTGAGATCGGGTCAGACCGGTTAATTATGTACGGGTAAAACCGATAGTTCTAGCTAGATATCATGAGTTATCGTGATAGGCATGGTGTAATTTCTAATTTGTAAACTTCCCGTTGTAATTTGTTTCGGTGTATGGTCCACATCTTACTAGTGGCTGTTTTGTGGAACTAATATTCGTCGTAAATAACTGTAGCGATAATATTTAAGATAAAAAATATTTTATTATATTATATGGTTTATCTTTAAAAAATAACTATCATATAAAAGCATTATTTACGTTTTAAAATGGTTTGAAAGTTTGAAATAAGTCAATAAATTATGGGTTTTCAATTTTACCCAACACTTTTTACTTACAATTATCGCTTAAATGACACTCTCTTGACATCTCACACTCTCTTTGGCATCTCAACATTTTTTTTAAACGACTGGTTAGTTGTTAGTTGTTATTATCACCAAGTTGATAAAATTCACACATACCAAAATTTAAACCTTGGACCTTCAAGAGAAACAAAAGCCTCTCACCTCCCCTTTAACCACTAAACTAAAAGATCATTGTTTTTTTTTAACGACAAATGTACGACCTTGCTTCGGTATTTAATATGTGTCTTGGTTGTCTCACTATTACTTAATTGCTTTCACCCTATCTACTCCCTATATAAATATATTGTTATATGTATATAATCAATATTCTTATCTAAGTACAAGTTTAATCAATGTTATACAAAACCTCTAACTCATTATCGAAATTTAATAAGTGGCTTGACTCTTATATGTTATATGTTGCTACTTGCTAGTACCGAACGTTCTTTCTTTTGTGAGGGTCACATTCGATGGTTAATTTAAAAAAGGGATACGGGTGGAAAAGTTAAGGTTGAGAGTGATGCTTGAGATACATTATATATTTTAACGGCATTGTTTTCATTCTTATATTAAAGAAACTAATACAGTTTTAGAATGTAATTGGTTTCCATTTTAATTCAAACTAGTAACTTTTTCCTTTGCGATGCAATGGTAAAACATATGTTCTTCCAAATAAATTAGTGTTTAATTAGTATTATTATCCTATAATAGGATAATGAAAAAAGTAGTGCGATGAATGGTGGCGGTTATTCCGCCGATGGTCGGCCCTCTGATTCTTAGCTTCAAATCTTGGGTCTGTTGGTTGTCGATGATGATGAGGTTGGCTTATCTGAGACCCTAAAAATGTTGTCAATGACGATGGGCGTATTCTCATCCGAGGCCCTATGCATCATGTCGGCTGTTCGTTTAGTGTTTAGAGAGGTTAATCTTGGATGGTTTAGAGGCGATGATGAAAGAAACTTATGTTTGTTGTTACGTCGAGGTAAACTTGATAGTTTGCAACCGCACGAACAATCGTTTCTGAGCCTTATAACGTTTGTACTCTTATACTTATATGTTTCTCTTTCATTGTTTGCTTAATGACAATGGCCATTGGGCGCAACCGAGGGCTATGGGTGTCATTAGAAATACTAGATTTGTTATTATATTTACCCGTCATGATTTTGAACGGATTTGAGGGTATGGACCGTTGCTATGTGTCAATGTACTTTATTCTGATTATGTTGCCTCTTGAATTTGACTCTCGTTGTTTGCTATGTCTCTTATGGTGCCTCTTGAATTTAACTCTCATTGTAGCTATGATGACAAAGTTCTGAGTCTTCGTATAGCCCACCCTTATAACGCGCAACGTGTGTCCGGGGTACCAAACTAGTTTAGTTTAATTAATAAAGGATATTGCTTTGTAAATTTACAAGTTCGGTTGTATAGTATCGATTCGTTTTCTTCGGTTTTTGTTACGAGAAAAATCCAAAAACTAACACCGTTACAATTTCTCAAACAATTAAATACACAGATAAAATTTCTCAAAGTTTAGTACCGAATTAGTAATACAGACATACCACAAGACAATGTTTTCAGAACCGGATCGAACATCGAACCGAATGCCTTACTGGTTTGGTGGTCGGATCGGATTTAAGAACCAGATAACATCAAAATTATATATATATATATATGTAATTTATATATGTATTTTATAGTTATATAAAACGTAACTATTCTTGTATATCCAACACATTATATTATAGTAAAAAAAACAAAAAAAAACACAAACCGGTCTGAACCGGTCCGACCACCGGTTCGACCATCACAAACCGAATCATAATGAACCGGACATGCCAAGGGGCCGATCCCCGGTCGAACCGGGTGGACCGACCGATCCTATCCGGTCGCGAAAAAATTGACACAAGAAGTTTCCGTGTGGTTAACTCTAGTTTAATATTGTGCATGTTTGAAAAAGCTTTTTAAAAGATTTTTTTGACTTTTTTGAGGTAAAAAAATAAAAATATCTCTTTAAAAGTTAATAGAAATTATAAATTATAACGGGGTATTTTTGTTTTTTCCTTAAAAAGGTCAAAAGGAGTGCTCATTGTCTAATTATCATAGTGTTCGGTAACAAACTCTAGTGATTGATCGGCGTTCAAACTGTGAAACACAATTCATCCCCAAAATAATGCACCCCAGATTTCGCCCCTTTCATTACTCCCACAAATTTCATACCTTTTTCTACCAAAATCACAAGCACTCTTCGATCATCATCCATCACAAATTACCTTCAAGATTCCCAATTTTTCACAATCAAACTCAAAATTCACACAGTTTCAGTGAAAGCGATCAAGAATCTACGCGATCGCCAACACCCATTACAGATGAACAACTCTCGACGATGAACAGAACAGCCCTCGAAGTTCAAGACCTACTAAAGCGAATCAACGGGCAGAAAACAGTAAACGAAATCGAACAAGCTCTCACTCGACTGAAACCGACACTAACCGAGGGTTTTGTGCTTAATGTGCTTCGTAGGCATCGTTCTGATTGGAAATCAGCCTGTGTGTTCTTCAATTGGGTGTCTAACGCAAGTGGGTATTCACCTAAAACAGGATCCTACAACGAAATTCTAGACATTTTAGGCAGAATGAAACGATTCAATGAAGTAGACCAAGTGCTCGACGAAATGTCTAAGAGAAATAAAAGTTTGATTAACGAAAGAACTTATGGCATTGTGGTTAATAGATATGCTGCAGCTCATAAAATTGAAGAAGCCACTAACTTTTTCTACAAGAGGAGAGAATTCGGGCTCGATCTTGATCTAATAGCTTTTCAAACACTTTTGTTGTCACTGTGTCGATACAAGCATGTTGAGGCTGCAGAGTTCTTGTTCCACTCGAAAGCTAACGAATTTCGACATAACATTAAGAGCATGAACATTATTCTTAATGGATGGTGTGTTTTGGGTAGTTTACGAGAAGCAAAAAGGTTTTGGAATGATATTGTTACATCAAAGTATAAGCCTGATAAGTTCACTTATGGTATCTTTATCAATTCGTTAACGAAGGCTGGAAAGATCAGCACCGCGGTTAAGTTGTTTCAAGCAATGTGGGCGAAAGGGTGCACCCCGGATGTAACGATCTGCAATTGCATAATCGACGGACTATGTTTCAAGAAAAGGATCCCTGAGGCACTTGAGATATTCAAAGAAATGAATGAGAAAGACTGCAGCCTGAACGTTGCTACATACAACTCGTTGATTAAACACCTATGCAAGATTCGACGAATGGAAAAGGTGAACGAGCTTTTGGACAAGATGACAGTTAAGGGTGGCGAGTGTGCACCGAATGCTAGAACCTATGGGTACTTGTTAAACTGCACGAAAAAGGCAGATGAGGTAGTGAAAATAATGGAGAGGATGGAGAGAAATGGTTGTAAGATGATGGGTGATACTTATAATTTGGTTTTGAGGCTTTTTATGGGGTGGGGCGATGACGAACGGGTTGGGTCGACTTGGGTCGAGATGGAGAGAAACGGGTTGGGCCCAGACCAGAGATCGTACACGATTATGGTTCATGGGCTTTACGACAAGGGGCGGTTAGAGGAGGCTATGGTGTATTATAACAAGATGATATCAAAAGGAATGGTTGCAGAGCCAAGAACTAAGTTGTTGGTTGATGCTATTAACATTAAGTTGAAAGATAGAGGTCATAAAAGGGATCACAACAACATTTAGTTTCAAGTTATGCATATTTTGTACTTTAAGGTCTCATACTATCTTTGTATTAGTTATTTTGTTAAATCACTTTTTATCCATTGAATCTGTTTTATAAGATGGTGTTTTTATAATTGAAGTAAAAACATGTTACATTCGTTGCTAACTACTAACTACTAATAAACATAACTACCAACTACTAATAAACACCCGTGGATTCGCCTTACGGTGAATCAATTCTCAGTGTAAAAATGCGTATTTTAAAATTTCTAGATTGACATGAAACATGGCCTGAATTTGAATGACATAACATACTATGGTTGATGATGCTAAATACATAAATAAATAAATAAATAAATAAATAAATAAATAAATATTTAAATAAATAAATAAATTTATACTATGGTTGATAACTTCCCTTAGTTTTAAAAATAAAAACACACAATAATTAATAATTTTCTAAAAAAATAATATTTAATAAATTTATACTATGGCTGAAGTGAGTGTATCATTTTACTGGACTGGATCCATTTATTTGACCCATACTATTGTTTGTGTTTTGATGCAACATGGGCCGGTAAAAGAATCATCACTTCATCAACGCATCAGGCTCGGCCCACGGCCCAATTAAAATCCATCACAGTTTATAGTGTTTCTTTATAAGATTAGGCGAATTTGTATCCTTGTATGCTTATAAAATTTTATATTTGTTAGATCTCACTTAAATCACTTTGAAACTTATGTTTGAAAAAAAGAAAAAATATCACAGAATAGTAACAAAGTTTTAAAAATGTTCTAATTTAGTCCCTCATGTATATTTTTCTCAAATTGGATATCAAAACGATCAAATCGAGTCATTACCAAATTTTATTATGACAAGAAACTAATGATGGAAAAGACATGGGAGTTAGAATTTTTAATATATAAAATTATAATAAAAAATAAAAAAAACACATGTTAATTATGAAAAAAATAAAAAAAGTGCCTAAAATTTACGTCAACGTTCTATATCAGCATCAAAAGATAGAAAAAATATTTTCTAACTGAATCAAAAAATATAACATGCTAAAAAATATGTTATGACTTTTAATTTGTATAAAATATAAAAAT
>BJCM01087540.1:0-13062 GCA_018326385.1 Flaveria bidentis
CAAAAATTACAAAAAAAATAAAAACTATACAAAAAAACCGGTTCAACCGGTCCAACCGCCGGTTCGACCGGTCCAACCGCCGGTTCGACCGGTCCAACCGCCGGTTCGACCAGTTCAACCGGTCTAACCACTGGTTTAAAATTAAAACGGTTTTAAGCACCAAACCGGACCGGATCTGAGTCCGGTTTCCGGTTCAACCGGTCGGACCGGCCGATCCGGTCCGGTTTTCAAAACCAAACACATAAAAAGAAACAAAGCCGGTAACACATAAAAAGTCACAACACAAAACCCAAGGCATACTGAAATACCAAAATTATCCCTGAAAACTTAATGTTCATCGCAATGTTTTTCATTTCATCGCAATGTTCATCGCTATGGACGTACCGGCACATGTCACGGGTCTAATTACTAATTCATCTCTTTAACTACACTTTTGTTAATGAATTCATTTTAATTCATCCTTGTCAAACTATACCCTTTTAAATGTATAGATGTTAACTATTTCTATTTAAATCAAAACATTTCATCCTTTATAATAAGAATTTAGATTTTATCAAAGTATTTTTAGCTTTATGCTATCTACTATATGTGTTTTGATGGTTCTTCTTAAAAATTGAGATTTCAAGTATTATGGTAAATAATGTAAATTTAATAGTATAATTAAATGTATATATTTTTGTAGTTCTAAGAAACTAATTTGATTTTTTTAGTAATAAATCTATCTTTATTCTCTAATTACATATGTTACCAGCTATTTATTATTCTTCCTATATATCCTCTTTATCAGTATAAATCTTACTTCCTAAATTATCTTAGTATATAATACCTGTTTTATTTTAAATCATTGATACAAATTGATTAACGTTTTTGGGTAAGTTTATGATTCCCTCATTACTCTATTTCAAAAATAGTAAAATATAATTAATATTACCACATGTGAGATCAAACGTTATATTATTACATAACGGATAAAGTAACACTTTCAATATGTTACATTGTTATGTATCATTGTATCCTATTAATGAAAAAATACTTGTAATAATAATAAGAGAAAAATATGTCATTTTCATCTCTGACGTTTTATTAAATTTGTCATTTCAATCCAAAATATTTTTTTGTCATTTCAGTCACCGTGGTTTACCAAATATTATCATTTCCATTCACTACACTAACTCCGTTAAATTCTCCGTTAAATATGAGTGTATTTTAGTCATTTTAACACTCTAATTGTCCAATTAAAATAAAATCAATCAATAAAATATTCAATTAAAACTAAAAAGAAAAATATGAAGCAACTAGTAAGATCAAACGCTTTAATTTAAAAGTTTTGATTGAAGCTAACTAGTTTGGATACCCATCTACTACACATGTTGTATGAAAAAAATTAAATAATAATTATTTAGTAATATTTAATATTAAAAAAATTGAGATAAAATATGCTTAAAGTTACATATAATTAACCATTAAGTAATTAAACAATAACACTAATTTTTCAAAATTTCGTATTTAAAGAAGTTTTGCTTTTAAAAAATATTGATTTTTTAAATCTTCAAAAGATTATTAAAATGTTTGTATTAAAAAACTTTATATTTCATATAATTTAGTTTTTAAAATGTCTTGTTAATAATTTTTTTATTAGGTTTGTGTCGTATCATAAAAAACTAAATTTAAGTTTTTTAATATAAACATTTTAATTATTTTTTTGGAGAGTTAAAAAATCAATATTTTTTAAAAGCAAAACTGACGAATGTTTGAAAAATTATTGTTATTTCTTAATTAATTAATGGTTAATTATATGTAACTTTAAGCATATTTTATCTCAAAAAATTATTTTTTCATATAGTACTAAATAGTCAATATTTAAAATTTTCATACAACATGTGTAGTAGATAGCTATACGGGGTTTCTAAACTAGTTAACTTTAATAAAAAAATTTAAACTGAAGTGTCCGGTCTCACTAGTTGTTTTATATAATTCTTTTAGTTTTAATTGAATATTTTATTGATTAAATTTGTTTTAATTGGACAATTAGAGTGTTAAAAAGACTATAATACACTCATATATTAACGGAAAACTTAACGTAGTTAGTGGAGTGAATGACAATGACAACATTTGGTAAACCACAATGACTGCAATAGCAAAAAAAAAAATTTAGATTGAAATGACAAATTTAACAAACGTCATAGATTAAAATGATATTTTACTCTAGTAAAAAAATTATATTATATAAACGAATTGTTTGATCGCCTTCTTATCTACTCGTAAATCATCAACAAATATTGATACTACATATAACATTTGACCTCTCACATTAGTAATATTATCCATTTTCCCAAAAGAAATTCACATATTGGTTTTTTAATGCTCGAGTGGAGACATGCGGCCACCTATCTCAATCATAGAACCAAAAACACGTTGATTATATTTAAGGCAAGAAATTTTTATAGACGGGTGGCTCTCATGTGAACAAAACATAACAAAATGATTTGATATTTGACTAAAGTAAAATACTAACAAACATTATATTTTTATTAACTTTTTATTAAATGATTACTATACGCCTATTGCTAAAACGAGAAAAAAAAATCTTCTGACTCCCCCTCTTCTTGTATATTTGGTCTTTTCTAGCGATCACGTGATCGAATTCCTAATCAACATGAAAAACCATGTGACCAGGTTTTCTAATGCCATTTCACTCAAATGAACATGTTTTCCCAATTAGCATACGTACTTAACGAACAACCATGATCAAATGTGTAGGCAACTAAAACAACACTAAGATAATGCATATAATTTATTTTAAGCTATTGCCTCTCTTGAAAGTTTAAGGTTCAAACTTTGATATTTTACTAATTTAATAATACTAACAACTAACAAGCTGTTAAAAAAATTATTATAAGCTATTGGTTGATGAATGAATAACATTTTTTGTTTAACAATAAAAAATTTGGGTGATATAATATTTGTCTATGGTTCCGTCATCACTCTATTTCAATAATAATAAAATAAAATTCATATTACCACACGTGAGATCACACGATATATTATACATAAAGAATAAAGTAACTCTTTCAATACGTTATATATACAATTAATGCAAAAATCCTTCTAATACCAGTATAGATTTTTTTTAATAGTATTTTAAAATCACTAACGGATAACTAGTTTACTCAATCATCTTATTACAAATTCAGAACTTATTTTATCACAAATTCATAAATAAGACTTGAATTTATGTTCTTTTCATTTTAATAAAATATTGGTAATTTACTTTAACCACTTTAAATTCTCGATCTTATATTAAAAAAATAAAACACTTATTACACATCCGATATACGATTACTCAAATCCCCTTTCATAAATACATATCATACGTCCATATATCATGCATTCATGCATGACAACAAAACCTCCAAATCATTCATCAATGGCGTCCACCCTCATCGCCTTCATCATGATCATCCTCCTCCTCACCCTCGCCTCCGGCGACACCACCACCACCGCCCGCAACCTCACCCACCTCTTCAAAGCGGTCCTCGTCTTCGGGGACTCCACAGCAGACTCCGGCAACAACAACTACATCTCCACCCCCTTCAAAGCTGACCACCGCCCCTACGGCCAAGACTTCCCCGGCCGAGTCCCCACGGGCCGCTTCTCCAACGGCAAACTCGTGCCCGATTTCTGGGGCTCCTTGTTGGGGATCAAACAAACAATCCCACCATATTTGCAGCCCAATCTCTCAGGTCATGATATTCAAACCGGAGTTAACTTCGCCTCGGCTGGATCGGGGTACGATGATGTAACCGCTAGCGTTTCGCAGGTGATTCCGGTGAGTGTACAGATGAGGTACTTTAGGGAGTATGTTAAGAGGTTGAAGAAGGTGGTGGGGGTTAAAGAGGCTAAGAGTATAATTGAAGGTGCGTTGGTGTCGATTAGTGCGGGGACTAATGATTTCGTTATTAGTTATTATGATTTGCGAACGAGAAGAAGTGATTTCGCCATTGGTGAGTATCAAGATTATGTGTTGAAGAAGCTTCAAAACTTCATCAGAGTTAGTACTTTTTCTCTCTTTGTCTTTCTAATATTTATAGGTGTTGATTAAACGGATCTTGTTTTTTAGAGGATCAATTATCCGTCAGTGATCTAATTAGTTATCAAAAAATTTAAACAAATCGTATTTTAGGGCAGGTGGATCTAACCCGACATGGAGCTAAAGTTTTACAAGAATCTAAACGTGAACACATCTTGAAAATCGTATTATAAATGTGAGCCCGAACATGACATGGAATTTTACGGTTTGATAAAATACTAAAAAATATTAAACAATTATGTTTCTAATATGAAATCTTATTTATCACACTTTGAAAATGTTATATTACAAATATGAAATCTTATTTATTTTTACTTTTATATTTGGAAATAAACACCCAAAAATATTTATGTAAGACAAAATATATATAGTATTATATACAAATACTAGTTTTAGTAAACTCATACGGGTTGAATAAATAAAATATTAATATAATAAAAATTATTAATTATAAAATAATATTATAAGATATGATATGACTGATATTACGTATGAGAAAAATAACTATAACTAATAAGACAGTGATATCAATTTTTAAAAATTTTGCTTTAATTTTTTTTCCAAAAAAATAATAAACATTTTGTTATAAAACAAACAGTATAAACATGTCATTTTTAAAATTTTCATATTATAACTTCCAAATTAATTATTTTTGGTTTGAAAAAATTGAACTTTTAAAAATAGAAATTTCTAAATATTTCGTATTTTTAAAAGGTTTTTTGTTTTAGAAAAAAATTATTATTTTATAAAAGTCTTGTTTATTTAGAAGTAATATTAATAAACAGATCTCTTTTTTTAATTTATTAAATATAAAAGAAAGCTAAATAATATTAATAGTAATTAAGATAATTATTTAAGATGATAGAGAACGGAAAAAGTTTAGTGAGGATGATTGTGGCGGTGACACGTGGCATCTCAAGTTATTATTTTATTATAATAGTAAGATAAGATAAGATATAATAAATAAAAAAATAAGTAAACGAGTCAATCCCGTGAAATTAGGTTGACCTGAACAGAATCCACCTAGTTAAATGGGTTGGTGGTTTCGGCTCGAAACTAACAGGAACGCATTCATATAAAGCCCAAACATCTAAATTTCATGTTATGTTGTAATGATTTTTTCGTGTCAAATCATAAATGTACAGAATGTCTCTTTTTTTCTCTCTTTACGACATTTGATCAATGAGTTAATGGTGGCGGTGGTGGCGGTGATGGTTTACAGGGGCTTTACAAGCTTGGGTGTCGGACGATGGTGGTATCAGGGCTACCACCGATGGGGTGCTTACCGATTCAAATGGCGTCAAGATTCACAAGAGAGTGTTTAAAGGAGCAAAATTTTGATGCAAGAATTTATAATCAGAAGCTGAAGAAGATGTTGCCTCAAATTCAATCTTCTTTGAAAGGAAGCAGGATTATGTACGCTGATATCTACAATCCGATGATGGAGATGATTCAACATCCACGAAAACATGGTAAGATTTTGATATTATTTCTTAACAAAAAGCAATTTCGATCCGTTTTTATTAATGTTTTGGAAATAGAACTTAACTCGACAGCTAACAATGGTCTTATTGGTTTACTGGTCAGACCAATTAGACTATATTTAAACACTTAGTTATAAATAATATAAAAATTGAATATGTATATAAGAACAAACATATAATTTTTATGTTTTAATGTACTGAATGTAGCTTTAAATACATAACGAGTATAATCAATAAAAGGAACCAATTTTGATCAGTTTCGCACTTATTAGTTTGGCTAATTTAGCTTAAATTTGATTACAACGTACGTGTGGACAAATGAAGATAATTAATAATTAGTTTCAAATAAGATTGAATGATTTCAAAAACATTGAGGTCCGTTTAAACCCTTATATGCAAACAAAGTTAAATATTTATTTATAGCGTTTTAATAACAATATTTATTATAATTAATTTTGGTAACATTTTTAGTTAGTATCTTCTTATTATACACATACAATGATTAAAAACGTTATAATTTCAAACCTGACATTATTAAACCCTTATTTTAGTCATGTTTTTAAATATGCAACAGTTTAGATGCGGTAGTGATGAGTTAAAATGAACAAAAATTTTGAAACTGAAAGACATAATACTGAGTTAAAATGAACAAAATTTTAGAAATTGAAAGTCAATTTTCTTTATCTTCTTTGACTAAATACATATTATTACAAAAAAGTGAAAAAACCATTAAGAAAAAGGTAACAGAATTAAATTACATAAATGCATTGAAGATTTCGTGACTTTATTTTTGAATTCATTCAACGTATTTGCAATTTTTTTAATTTTTTTATTATGTATCTCTATATATGAACTGTATATGTGTTGTATTGTATGATACGGTCCAGTATTTCCTTAATTAAATGACCAAACCAACAACTTGTCACAACATCTTTCATGGTCTCGTATGGTCGCAATCATTTATACAGCCTAGGCTTAATACCATCCGTTAAGGGGTATACAGTATATGTATGTTAGCCATTGTGTACAGATCGTAATAAGCCGGAGGTTCTTTTAGAAAAAATTTAAAAGCAAAAAAGTAAACCAAAAAATATTATAAATTATAAATCAAAAAATCTTTTTAAAAACAAAAAAAAACAAAAAAAACAAATAATCGTAATCTATATCTAAATCAAAAAATAAAAATGGATCATAAACACTTACTTATGATGGTATGGCACGTCATAAGAATATAAATTGACTGATTTAATCTTTTCCGAACCAATCCGGCCTATATTTTACAATATAACCCATATTACTTTTGATTAAAGAACATTTACAAGCTTGAGTGTACTTTTATTCTGGGTTTTAATAAATATTATTAAAATGCCTCATACTTCACATTATATAGTTTATATATAGTCCCTCCTATTTTAATAAGTTTAAAATTGAACCCTTTAACCGTCTTTAAATCATCATATAACTGGAAATTGATCTTGCATGTGACAAATTTGATACTCCCTAATCTTTTTTATTAGAAATAAACCTAACTAAAATATAACAATTCGATCATGATATTTTTGCAGGATTTACAGAGACAAAAATGGGATGTTGTGGAATTGGGTTTCTAGAAGCAGGGCCAATATGTACACCTTTTACTCCACTATGTACAAACCCTTCAAACCACCTGTTTTTCGATAGCATTCATCCAAGTGAAGCTGCGTACCGTCACATTACCAAAACCCTTCTCAAACAAATCATCCTTCACATGAATAACTCCGGTCATGTTTTCTAAAGTAATAATTAATTAATGTTACATTTGTCCTTTTTTCCAAATAAGAAATGGTTAGACCCACAACAATGTATAAGATTAGTAAAGCAATGTACAAGTTACTTATATGGTGTTACATTGGAAATGGTCATTTCTTATCTGGAAAACGGGTCTTTATCGTATATGCAGTTTCGAAGTTTAGTTTTGGAGAAAATTATGTCGGTTTGTAAAAGACAACTCTTTTAGTTTAAAATTTTGCTATGAAAACTTTATTATATAAACTAAAAATTATACCCACGCTTTGTTGCGGGAATTACAATAGTATATACTAACGTTCACTCAAGAAATAAATTGTTTTACGAATTACACAAATAATAATGATACGTACAACAATGGCGGTGAGGAACAACTGAACAACCATATGCGACAATACATGCATAAGGCCGTTGTAGTGGCTTGGTTGCCAACGGGGATGGTGGCCTGTGGGGATGGTGGGTGTGATGGTGCTGGCCGGGGGGGATCTGGTTGGTTGATATAGAGTGCATTTTTAAGTAATAGGTTAGGAAAGACCATTGTTCATCATAGAATTTGACCTTAAGCATTGTTTGATAGAATTGTAGAATTGCTAACGTGAGGTGCTCCTATTTATTCATGTTCAAAGTGTTCTAAGTTACATTCTAGTGAAATTTAGATTGCTTTATATTTTAAGGTTTGTTAAATATGATTTGAAGCCTATGTGATAAGATTTCTCCACTTGACTTTCCTTCATTTCTCTAGTTGCTTAGTTTGTTTTAAGTTATTAAGTAGTTTAGGGTCTTGGTTAAGTTATTAACCTCAATCTTGTGTGTATGTTAGATATTAGTAACTTAACCTCAATCTTGTGTGTATGTTAGATATTAGTAAGGACTTATTACCGTTAGCTATTGTGTCCTGAGGGTCAATATTTGGTTTTGTCGATCAATACTTTATTGTGGATGTGATATGTACATTTACTTATATATGTAGTTTGATTTTTGGTGTTTTCCCTTTTATAAATTTAAAGATTGTGCAATTCATATATATTTTATACATACATTTCGCAATTCGCACTCATCATGCTTCTATACGACAAAGGCGTATAAGGTTGTTACTATTGGATTCTTTATGCCTAAGACACATAGAATATTGATGTGGTTAGTACGTTATGATCCAAGTCGGGTCATACCCAATAACAAGCTTAGCAAACACCAATTAATATTTAATTGATGATATGATCATGCAATTAAATAAATACACCAATTTAGAAAATGGGTTTTCTAAATAAGTTGCATATGAGATTGAACAACCTATATGGATATTTTATTCATGGATATTATTTGTAATGTTGTTTAATTTGGTTGAATAACATCAAATAATAGGAGTGTGTGTATAAGTTATATAATTAAAAGGGTAATTACACAACTTATTCTAATTACTAGTTTAACAAAAATAAAAGGGAGTTTTGGGGGGAAACCCCAAATAACATTTGGGATTCGGTCGCCCCCTAAGAGGGGTTGAATCTTTTTGTTTTCATTAGTGCTCTTGGAACTAAACACACACACTCAATCTTGCTCTCTCTCTCTCTCTCTCTCTCTCACATGCAAAAGGGTCACAAGAACACAAACTCTTCTTTTGGAAGAAAGAGTTCAAGTTCTTGGCTGGAACAAGGATCCAACAGCCTTCTTGACCCAATTTTGGTGCTCAAATCCTAGCAACAAGGTGCTTGCTTGATGCTTGTGGGTATGGATGCTTGAGGACACCTCTCCTTGGTGTTTTTGGTCATTCAAGAAGCTCATATTCTTCCTCCTTCATCACGTTTTTCAGCAGCTTACAAAAGGTAGTTTGTATGTCCTTTTTGGTTGTTATTTGTTGTTGGTTGCTAGTTCAAACACAAATAAATGATCCTATGTTCTTGGGTTTGTTGATGATATGTTATTACCCTTAATTTTTCAAATTACTAATGATAATATTAAGGTATTAATCCGCTGCATTTTCATAGTTTAAATGGTTAAACTACTTTGATTTGGTCCAACAAACCCAACATACATCTTTTCCTTTCGTCATCACCATGAACTTTACCCTTCATTCTCGTGGTACTGGACCTAAGCCTATAAAAGACCTTCATCGGTGGTGCTCGGCACCAAATGGTCACAATACCTAAGGTAAAGTTTAGGTATACCATTGTTATATGCTATGCCCTTCAGTCTCGTGGTGCTGGACCTAAGCCTATAAAAGACCTTCATCGGTGGTGCTCGGCACCAAATGGTCACAGTTTCTAAGGCACGCCACAATGGTTCATACATATGGTCAATCACAAAGAAAGACCTCGATGTGCATCCTCCCGGGGTAGTGAACCTGCATACCGTTGGGCTAACACCTTAATGGTGTGTCCCGACATACAGTGCTTGCAAGACTTTCATCACTTCATCATTCATTAATGCATGCATTCTTGCTTCATGTTCTTCTTTCATTATCTTTCACTTTACGTTACATAATACTTCATTCATTCATTAACATGACACGTAAAGCCACAGGAAAGATAAACATACATCATAATAAGGAACATATCATACATAGTCATCAGCATCATACGGGGCAACATCATACATAGCATACATCATGCATAAACATGCAAAATCATCATCATCATGCCCAACATGCTCTCTAAGGCCTCAATCATCATCTTACATGAACTTACAGGAGCCTTTACGTCAAAACTTACATCTGCACCTTCCCCCGAAAGTCAGAAGTCAAACTACACTTTCCTTCGGGTGCAACAGCCTTATTCGGGCGTATGGACACTCTTAAGTCACATGGACTCCATGTGATTGAACATCATGCGATTGAACCAATGCGGATGAACACTCATGCGAATGTAAACCCAATCGTGCGAATGGACTAATGCGGATGGACCTCATGCGGATGGAACTAATGCAGATGAGCACTTATGCGACTGGACCCTCAGTTGCATGACCTCCATGCGACTGGCCCCAATCATGCGATTGGACTCTCAATCGTGTGAATGAACCTCAATCGCACCCCATTCGGCCGTATGGCCTCCAGTCGGTCGCCTAGCCCTAGCTAACACAGAATGCAGTTCATCCCGAACCCAATCTGCCATTTTCGACCTCCAAGCTCATCTAAACCCATTCTAAGCCCAAATCAACCATCCTAAACCTTAGGGATGCATACCAAAACACCATTCAAGCACACACAAGCTCACAAGCAAGGCTCAAACAAATCATACACAAACATACACATACACAAATGAGTCAAACATGCACACACTCAAAACCTGATTTTCAGATGTTTTCCAGCCCCAAATCATTCAAAAACGTTTATAGGAGGGGTCCTAGAACTCACACAAACGACCACAACGAGAAGAGCTTTGATTTGACTCACTTCTCAACGATTTTGGCTCACTCAAACCAACCCGAACCAACTTTTCTCCCTTTTTCTCTTCTTTTTCTCTTCTTCTCTTTCTTTGGCTGAAAATGTGGGTGTGGGGAAAGGGTAATTGCTGCCCTCTCCCTTTATATACCCCCACACCCAACTTTCTCTCATTGGTGAGTTTAGTCCCTCGACTTTGGACTTTATTTATTTTCTTCCTTCGTCGACATCAAAATAAATAAATAACCTGGTGTTAGGTTTCATCCCTGAAACCTGTTATTCCTCGAACAACCGTGGATAATGCTGTCTCTTTTCTTCCTCAGTTTCCCACATTGACTCAGATCTCTTCCTGTGCTTCCACTGTACACGCACAAGAGGAACCACTTTATTCTCAGCCTTTTCTCTTTTCAATCGATAATTGCCACTGGTTGCTCCACATAATTGAGCCATTAGTCTACTTCGATATCTTCCAGTGGAACAATCATATCTTCATCGGCCAAGCACTTCCTTAGATGAGATACATGGAATGTTGGGTGAATTCCACTTAACTCCTCTGGTAACCCCAGTCTATAGGCCACCTCTCCTACTCGAGCGATGATTCGGAAACGGCATAATACCCTTCCAAGGTGAGACCTACAACATAACCCGGTCACCCACCTGGAACTCAATCGGTCTGTGTCGCTTATCGGCATACGAATTCTGTCTATCTTTGGCTGCCTTCATGAAGGCTTTGATCTTCTCAAGCTTCTTAGTCGTAGCCTCGATTACCTCGACGCTCCCTAATTCCTTCTGACCAATATCACCCCAACAAACAGGTGTTCTGCATCTCCTACCGTATAGCATCTCATATAGTGGCATACCAATGCTGGCATGAAAGCTGTTGTTGTATGAGAATTCGGCTAGCAGTAGGTGGTCATCCCAACTACCCCCAAAATCAATCACACATGCCCGAAGCATGTCTTCCAATGTCTGAATGGTCCTTTCTGACCGATCATCAGTTTGGGGATGATAAGTCGTGCTGATATGTAACCTCGTCCCCATTGTGTCGTGGAATTTCTTCCAGAATTTGGAGGTAAACCGGGTGTCACAATCGGATACAATAGACACCGACACACCATGAAGAGTTACAATTTCCTTGATGAATAGATCAGCCAACCTCTCAGATGAATATGTCTCGTGGATCAGTAGGAAGTGAGCACTCTTCGTCAGGCGGTCAACAATCACCCATATGGCATCATACCCTTTCGGAGTACGCGGCAACTTCGTAATGAAATCCATGGTGATGTGCTCCCACTTCCATTCCGGTATATCCAAAGGTTGGATCTTCCCATACGGCTTTTGATGCTCGGCCTTCACCTGTAAGCAAGTAAGGAACTTATTCACATACTCCACCACGTCGCGCTTCATACTCGGCCACCAATAATCTTTCTTCATGTCTTGATACATATTTGAGGCACCTGGATGAATGGAGTATCGATTCTTGTGAGCTTCATCCATTATCTTCACCCGTAGATCCCCAAAATGAGGAATCCATACCCGTCCAAATCAGGTTTTAGCACTAAGTGTGTTTTCGCCCAATTCCCCAACCAGACCTCTCATCCTTTCAGAGTTAAGATAATCTTCTTTTAATGCCTCATCTTGAAACTCTTTGACTTGCTTCATCACGTCTGAGGTCATGATCAAATGATATGCTTTCACCCAAATCGGCTCGGGCCTCTCTTTTCGGCTAAGGGCGCCTGCCACCACATTGGCCTTGCCCGAATGGTAATGGATCTCACAATAATAATCCTTGATAAGTTCTAACCATCTTCTCTGCCTCATGTTCAAGTCTTTTTGCTCGAAGAAGTACTTCAAGCTCTTGTGGTCGGTGAATATGGTGCACTTCGTCCCGTAGAGATAGTGCCTCCAAATATTTAGTGCAAAGACCACGGCTGCTAGCTCCAAGTCATGAGTAGGATAATTGACCTCATGAACCTTCAATCATCGGGATGCATAGGCTATAACCTTCCCTCTCTGCATTAACATGCACCCTAACCCCGAATAGGAAGCATCAGAATAAACCACCAGATCTTCACTTCCATCGGGTAATGACAGAACATGAGCTTGAGTCAACCTCGCCTTCAGTTCATCGAACGCCTTCTCTTGAGCTTGACCCCATATAAACTTTACATCTTTCTGGGTCAACTTGGTTAGTGGAGAAGCGATCTTGGAAAAGTCTTGGATGAATCTTCTGTATTAGCCCGCCAAACCCAAGAAGCTACGAATCTCGGATGGCGTCTTCGGTGACTTCCATTGCATAACCGCCTCCACCTTTGCCGGGTCCACCATGA
>BJCM01087541.1:0-2500 GCA_018326385.1 Flaveria bidentis
TTTTATTACTTCTAAAACTAGAGCTCACTCAGCAACGCTGACTTTTATACATTTTCAGTTGGCAGGTAATTATTGCTGAGAATGGCACGAGGGTGAAGCTACTCGGCAGGGAAAGACTGACATCCATTCGTATTCTATGTTACTGTTGTTTTGTAATGCAGTAAAACAATTCTTTTGTAAATAGATAAATGATGATGTATTGCTTAACAACAGTGTTTTAAATGAAAAGAATGGTTTTTTGATAAATCATTTCCGCTGCTTAAGTTTGTATAATTGAAATGTTTAATGTTTTAATTGCTATGATTGACCAACTGTGAGGTTTCCAGGAACGGGGCCTTACAATTCTCTTGGGTGATGTTTCTGAAATCCAAATCAAAGACTTTTGAGTCATTCAAACATCTAGTAACTACTTTGGAATCACTTTACAAGCTGATTATGGCTCAGTCATGGAAAAAGGCTATCTTCACGATGGTGTTTATCGATGTTTTGTATCTCAATTTAAGCCAAAATATGTAAGTGAATCCTTAAATGATGAGGCATGGGTTAGTGCTTTGCAAGAAGAACTCCTACAGTTCAAGAAGTTAGTAGTATGGACACTTATGGACATACCAAAAGGTCCTAAAGTGATTGACACTAAATGGGTCCTAAAGTGTGAGAAAGATGAGCAAGGAGTCATAATAAAAAATAAAGCTTGAGTTGTGGTTCAAGGATTTCGACAAGTCGAAGGCATTGACTACAATGAAGTGTTTGCACCTATGGCTCGGATGGAAGGTATTCGTATATTTCTAGCCTACGCATCATACATGAAGATTAAAGTCTATCAACTCAATGTAAAAAGTGCATTCCTTCATGATGAAATCCATGAAACAGTCAACGTCAATCAATCCGAAGGATTTGAGGATCCTTATCATCGGGATAGAGTTTACAAACTGGAAAAGGCTCTTTATGGGCTCCATCAAGCCCTGGAGCCAGGGATGAGAAACTCTCAAATCATCTAGTGAAACATGGTTTTCGCAGAGGGCTTATTGAATGCATGTTATTCATCAAAGAAAAGGATGGTGATTTACTTCTGGTTCAAATATATGTGGACGACATAATCTTCGGTTCCAAAAATGAAGAATTATGTAAAGAATTTGAATCTAAAATGAATGCAGAGTTTGAGATGAGTGCCATGGGGGAGTTGAAGTTCTTTCTTGGATTACAGGTGGATCGACACCAAAAGGAATCTTTCTGCATCAGTCCAAATATGTAGGTGATATCCTCAGTCGATTCGACATGAAGAATGCTTCAATTGTTGGAACTCCACTTGCCATGAACCATGACGTGGCACCTGACAAAAATGGTGATCTGGTTGATGTTACCATGTACAGAGGAATGATCGGATACCTAATGTACCTCACAGCCTATCGTCCTGATAATATGTACGCCGTGTGTCTTTGTTCCATATATCAGGCAAAACCAAAAGTAAATCATCTCATCGGAGTTAAACGGATTTTTTGTTATCTGAAGGGTACTCCAACACTCGGGTTGTGGTATCCTCGTGATAATGACTTTGAGCTTATAGCGTATAGTGACTCGGACTATGGTGGTTGCAAGATGAATTACAAGTCAACATCTGCGGGATGTCAGTTCTTTGGTAGACGGTTAGTCACCTGGCAATGTAAGAAGCAGACATCATTTGCCATGTCAACATGTGAAGCTGAATATGTTGCAGCTGCAAGTTGTTGTTCAAAAATTATTTGGATTCAACAACAAATGTGCGACTATGGTTTGCAATTTTCCAACAACCCTCTTTTTGTTTAAAATTCTGCTGCAATTGCTGTCACCAAAAATCCAGTCCATTCCAAGATAGCCATAGCCAATCCAAGATAGCCAATCCAATATCAAAGTCGTCCAAGATAGCCATACGAATATTCATAAACCATAGCGGTCCAGAAAGTCCAAGATAGCCAATCCAATATCAAAGTTCGTATCGATTTCTACTCGTTCTTAACAATTAGTTCATTCTTATATCGATCGGGTTAACGTTTAGTTCACTGATTGGATCGCCAATCAAATAGGATTCCACACTATTTGATCTAGTCTCACGCAGAATCTGTTAGTATCCCGTACGTACACGGTCCTAACAATAATTAATATTATCATACATTAATTATGTATTCAGGTTATTTGGAAACCTAATTGTTAGTGCTTGTTTTTATGCGTTGCTGTGCATTTAAAGTAAGTTCTTGGCTCCACTTTACCTACTTTATTTGGGATGAAAGAAACGTGTGTTTAAAATGTATTTTCATTTGATGAGTATTATTGTAATGTCACTTGTTTATACTCTTATACCATATATAAGTCCTCATACTTGAACCATTAATATATGTATTATAGCAAGATAATTCTGAGTAGATCCACTAGGATTGACAAATACCACCCGGGCTAGTCGCGCTAGCATGACTACACGTCAAAAGGCTATTTAATTAACCTATTTTTTGTTGCTGTGACCTGGTAT
>BJCM01087541.1:5000-10934 GCA_018326385.1 Flaveria bidentis
TTTACTACATCTACTATTTCTGACTTATTACTGCTTATCAGAACCAATTAACCCACCAACCCTATGTTGACACTTTATTATGTTTCTTTTAGCTTCTTATGGTCTGTACGACTAGGAGCGTTGCAATATTGCATCACATTACTAGCCGATATATGCAAGTTTAAATTCAATTTGGTTGTGCGTGATTTCCACCATTTAAACTTATAAGTAATTAACCAATTTTGATTCCACAATTTTTTTCTTGAACTTACTATTGAACTATGTTTTAGGATTATCTTATAATATTAATCCTATGTTTTGTAATTACTATGTCGTTTGATGTAACTATGAGCTAAGATCCTTGTATGTTACGCGCCTAACGGTAAAATCACATTAGTGAAAATTAAGGGTGTGATGGATTGGTATAAGTGTCAATGGTTATAGAAAAATAAAATTTGTATTTCATTTTCCTTGCATTTAGACTATAGCTTGATGCCTTGGTTACATGCATATAGACACATTTGGTTTTGCTTGTTGGGTTTGCTTGCAAGATTTGCTTGATTTTTCTCATTCCTCTGAGAGGCTGATTGCAAGAAGGGCTTCTTCTTCTGCACATGATTCATCATTGGGAAAACTGCTTGTTCTCACTAATTCCCCGCCTTCATCTTCTAATCCAGATGAGTGGCCTACGCTTGTTTCGGATGATTATAGGTTTAATTACCATCAACCTTTCGCATTACCTCTTCACCCTTAAATCCATGACTTGGCATATTATCCCAGCTACATGTCCCAGTTGATTCTAAAGGAGTGCGCTCCTCCTCTTCTGGAACATTGACCTCGGACTAGATCCGCTCCTCCTATGTTTCCTAAGCGTACTTTGCCTCCTCTCCCTTGCTCTTCTGAGTAGGCCATAACCGCCTTGGCGGGCACCTTGGATGCTGAGCAAAACCTTATAAGAGAACTCATTAGGCAATAACATGGCTTTTAAGAATGGATTGTGGCTAGCCAAGGAGGAAAATTGGGTTGTCGAAGGAACAAATTAATTGTCACACCCCAAACTTAACAACGGAAATATTGAGATGTGATGGTTAAGATTATTCACAACCACATAACACTACCAATAATTTTAAATATAATTAACCATATATTTTAAGATTTTAACATAAATGAAACATAACATAAGTTCAAGATTTCATAGGCATGTCATTTATTTTCCTAGGTCCAAGTCCTAGACAACTTGATGTTACAATCAAACCTTGATAAAGATATCAAGTACAAGATATAATGATTAGCTAAGTGTACTTGGTTCTCATTATGAACAAGTCATACGCTATCGGTAGTCGGCAATAACCTTGACGTTAGTACCAAATAGGTTTGTCAGGCCCATAGATCTATGACGTCACTAGGCTAGCAATAGTTAACGATTCTCAACAATATTACAAATAAACATGACAGGATTAAAGAATAATAATAAGAATTTTAGTAGCTCCAATGATTCCTTTTTACAAGATAGCTAAATGTATAAGTTCCTAGATTTTAGTTTTACAACAAGATTATGATTAAACATGAAGTAGAGTTTCAATAGGAATTTGGGTTTTGATAATTAAATAAAATTAAATAGTGGAATCACTTATATTTTAATTTAATGAAAAGAATTATACGATTTATGTAATAATGAAATGGAATTAAATCATTTATTAATTGGTAATGTTTAAATATAAAGTATAAATAAATTTTTATAATTATTTAAAATAATCATGATTTAAACAATAATTAAAGGTAAAGTATGGAGCAATGATAATTTATTAAATTAACTTATCATATAAAGTCTATTTTTATAATAAATAAACTAAATATAACTTTTGTTATATTGTTTTACTAAAAGAATATATCAATATTTAATTTTAAAAAAATTGCAGAAAATAATTTGTTGATTTTTAAAATAATTAAAGTTTACAAAATGATTTTTATAATTATTAAGATTATTCTACAACTAAATTTATCTAAAAATAGTTCAAAAAAATAACATGAGGGTGCCCAAGTTCGAACTCGAGACCTCAAGGATGTGGGTTTCATGCTCTTAACCAGTAGGTTGGGTAGCCTATGCCTGTTAAGAGCATGGGTTTTAACCCCTAAAAGTGACAACTAATTAAAACCTTCAAATTCTACGAACCCTAGATTCGATTTCCCCTAAATTGAACAACAATTCAAGGATGTTATTGGAATTAACCTTAGGGCTTTTACTCCTTAGGTGTAATCGAGTGTGTGTGTGATTAACTTACTTGATCTCGAATAGATTGTGATGTTTATGCTGGATATTTGACTCGGTTCGCACGCGCTGAAACAGGGAGTTCGAAATCAAAGTCGTGATGAATGTTTCCATAAATTGAGGGTGCAAAGAGTTAAAAGGGAGCAATTGGGATAATTCCCCTATGTTATATAGCTCTGATTTGGACGTTTTCAACACGAATGGGTTTTGACTTTGATTCAAACATTTTGGTTATGATTAAGTGATTAATTGGTTGTTTAGATCGAATGAACTATGAATTTAGCTTTGCAATAATTATACAAATGTTTTCGATAAATCAAACTACTTAATTCGAATACTGGTGTTGAATTGATTAGGATAATCTGATGATTTTGGTTTCGATTAAGGTTTTAAACGTGAATTTTATACGAATTAAATTAGGTATCAAGCATGAATAACATCACCGAAGGTGTTAGAGCAGTTTAATTGAATTAAAATCAACCAATTTGGGTGTTTGGGTTGTCGCCGAAGTGTGGTCAGAGGGTGGTCGGGGTGTTCGACTAGAAGAACGGGGATGAAGGGGGAACAGGTTTGAGCATTTTAAAAAATTACACTTTTTTAGTCCTTGTAGTTTTTAGGTTTATTATTTTATGTGATAAGCTTTCTTTTAATATTTATGAAAATACGAAACACCCCCTGAACTTAGTTAAACTTTATGTTTTAAATATTTTTATAACTTATTAATTGCTAAACTTTTTTAAATTATTATTTTTATTATTTCTATTATTATTTCTATTTAATTAATTTTATTAAATTTGAAATTAACAAAGAAACAAGCACAAACAACCCACATAGTTTCATTAATGACAAAAAGCCCCTTACATAAACATAACAATGTTAACTTTTTATTTAACAAAAATACTAAAGGTGTCAATCTCCCCAACTTTTACAAATTTCTTCCCGAAATTAAGAATAAAACTAAACGAAAAAGTGCGGGTATTTCTTCTTCATATGGTCTTCACGTTCCCAAGTAAACTGAAGTCCACGCTTATTCTCCCAACGAACCTTGACAATTGGGGTGGTAGTGGTTCTCGTCTTCTTCATGATGCGATCCATGACCTCAACGGGCCTCTCAACAAAATGTAAGGACTCGTCAATTTGGATGTCATCCAATGGGACATGCAAACTTTCGTCAGCCAAACAATTCTTCAAATTTGAGACATAAAAAACAGGATGAACCCCGCTAAGATCGGAAGGTAGTTGCAGTTTATAAGCCACTTTCCGATCCTTTTCAGGATCTTGAAAGGTCTTACAAATGATGGAGCTAATTTACCCTTCTTCCCAAAGCGAACGACTCCCTTCCATAGTAAGACTTTAAGAAGAACCATATCCCCAACTTGAAATTCCAACGGCTTGCATCGTTTGTGAACATAACTCTTTTGTTAACTTCTAGCCACTTCAAGGTTCTTACAAATCGTGGAGACTAAATCGGTTGTTTCTTGTATGAGTTTAGGACCAGTGATGAAATTCTCACCAATGTCCGTCCAATAGACCGGGGAACGACATTTGCGACCATAAAGTGCTTCGAAAGGTGCCATCTTGATACTAGAGTGGTAACTATTATTATAAGAAATTTCCGCCAGAGGTAAATGCGTATCCTAGTCACCACCAACATCTAGGACACAAAGACGTAGCAAATCCTCGAGGGTTTGAATGGTTCGCTCAGTTTGACAGTCCGTTTGGGGGTAGTAAACCCGTGCTTAAATCCAAGTACCCAAGAATTCTTGCATAGACGACCAAAAGTGCAAAGTGAAACGAGCGTCTCGATCGGATATTATATGCTAGGGTACACCATGACAACTCACAATCTCATCAATGTATATACGAGCCAACCTTGATGTTTTGTAAGTGTCATGTATGAGTATGAAATGTGTCGATTTGGTTAAACTATCGACAATTACCCATATGCTATCATGACCACGGGAGGTGCTAGGTAATTTGGTTATGAAATCCATGGATATGTGTTCCCATTTCCACATGAGAATCTCAGGTTGTTCAAGCAATCCACAAGGACGTTAATGTTTGACTTTAACCTTCGTACACGCAAGACACTTGGCTACGTAATTTGTGATGCCTTTCTTCATTCCAGGCCACCAATATTGCCCACGCATATCCATATACATCTTATCAGAACTAGGATGAATAGAGCAACGAGTTTGATGAGTTTCATTCATGATAAAGGTACAAAGATTATCTCGATTTGGAACCCAAATTCGATTCAAAAAGTATAGTAATCCATTGGGTTTCATTTCGAGTTGAGCTCATATATTATACTCTAATTCCTCTTCTATTTTCCCTTCCACTTGAATCACTTATTGAGCCTCCAAGATACAAGTCTCTGTAGATGCATATGTACCTAGTTTCGAATCATAATGTAATATGTCTTTATTGTCTTACACATATGTAATAGTTTAGGTACTTAATGAAATACAAATGTTTGGTTGTCTTTATAATGTTTAATATTTCATTAATTAGTAGTTTAACGCTTATTGAATTGACTATATAGGTCTGTGGTTGTTTGAACTAATATTAGTAATGTAATGATTAATAAATATATTCAAACTTATTAATATGAAGTTCTCATGCGAATGGCCCATGCTAATGGACCATACGCATGAACAACATCATCCGAATGACTCAGTCGAACGACTGAACCAGGAGACTAGATCAGTCGCACGAGTGTGAAATGAGATTGACTCAATCGCACGACTGAACCATGCTAATGGTTCAGTTGCCCGAATGAGCAACCCTAACCTATAAATACCACCTAATTCGTGAAAAAAACGTAAGAATTAAGAACCCTTCAACTACATACGTACCCTAGCTGTCTAGAGACCACTAAGAACCTGTTCCAAGTTCATAGATCGCAGTAGGTCAATTGCAGATCGTTCTTAACGTTTAGATTCAATTCATATTTCTTTCTACATGCGTCCACACTAAATGGATCGCCAATCAAATAGGATTCCTCACTATTTGATTCGGTATACACGTATTTGAGTTGGTACATCGTCTAGTACACGATCCTAACAAGTGGTATCAAAGCTTTGGCTCTTGATTTACGTGTGATTCAATCGTTTTTGATACAAAAATTGTGTTTTTTCACTAAAAACACAATCTTTTTGTGTCTAACGGTGTCTTAGACATCTCCTGGTCATTAAGTTTAGTTTTTCTAGCATACGACAATTAGGGTTAGTGAAAATTCGTGTTTTTGCGGCCAAAACACCTTAAACCTACGAATTTTCAAAATCTAGCAGCTTTAGTCGCACAATTGACTCAATCGCACGACTGAATCCATACGCATCCCTCATACGCACGATTGGACTCATTCGTACCTCCCTTCGTACGACTGAGTAGTCTATTCGCATTGTTCAACCGCACCTGTTCATTCGCCCGACTGAGCCATCCTCATTAGTTCAGTCGCACGATTGAACCATCCGCATTGTTCAATCGCCAAAATAGCCCAATCGCACACCTTCATTCGCATAAGTGAAACAGTTTGTTCCAACGATTAAAGTTAGTAGCAATGGAGGACCAATACTCAGCATTCACAGCAGGGAGAGACTCACGTATTCAGAATCTACTGCTACTAGAGAATGAAGTGGGGAATCATAATAAACCCCCTAAGCTAATCACGTTAGACGAATACC
>BJCM01087549.1:0-12448 GCA_018326385.1 Flaveria bidentis
ACTATATTTTAATTATATTTATATATGTAAATATGTAATTAAATATTTGTTGGAAATAAGGGTGTGAAAAGGAGTCTCTCTAACACCTTTGTCCCACATTGGTGTGACAAATGAAACATTATGTGTTTATATGTGATAATAAGGTGAAAGGTATTGAATGTCTTTATGATACCTTTTACACCATGACCTACCCGCGTGTAGGGGGTTGCAAAAACGGGTTTCTGGCTGGAAAATTTGGGTCGCCCACGCACGACGTGCGGACACGAAGTAAACCGGGTCTGCGTGAAACCGGTTTTTTGCTTTTTTTGCTCTTAATTTATGGTTTAACACCACGTTTTTCCCCATTAAAACTAAAAAAAATAATTGGAAATCCGGTCCGGTTTTCCCGGTCCGACCAACAGCTCGGGAAGAACCGGCTGATTCAACCTACCAAAAACGACTCACCCCGGACCGGACCGGACCGGATCAGGCGCCGAATCCCGGCCGAACCGGTCGGACCGGCCAGTCCGATCCGGTCTTAACAACATTGCATCAAAGTGACTTAATTTTCTCATAGAACGCCCTTTAGGCGGGACTCCCTCATCAATATTATTAATTTCAAGATTGTCAACCTGTCAGGACTTTCAATGCTAGAACTAACTGGCGGCTGACACACACCAGCCTCACCAATAGTTTATGTAGTTTTAACCCTCTGTTTATCATTGGGGTCTACAACATATGATGAAATATTTTTCTCAACACAGTTGAAAAATTTTTAACTCATGGCAGTACAAGACAAATTTTCACTTTTTGTTTTATAATATCTTTAGAAGATAAATTTTCACTTTTTGTTTTATAATATCTTTAGAAGGAAAAATTTCTTTGTAAAAGGTTTACATCTCTAGAAAATAAATTGTTTTGTTTTCAAGAGAGCACAACTTATAAGATCACCTATCTTAGTCACTTTTGTATGTGTATCATTTAGGTGATCTACAATTATGTTAAACTTTCAAACATTTATGCACTTTATAAGATCTCTATATGTTTTTACCTTGTACTGGGTTGTTCCTAAACCAACCACCCAACAGATTGATAAATCTTTACCAGAAACAAAAAAGGAGAAAAAACATCTAGTTTAAAATGAAGTATTCTTAAACTACAAACTGCCTTACCTTTAACTCCTGAACTTTGAGGATTAGATCCTTGTTTGTCAATGATAAGGCTTTTTGTTTTAACAGTTTGTTAGGTGGGTAGCCAACTAATTCGTAACGAATTCATAATTTTCTTTTTTGAAAATTTTTGATTTATTTTTGAAGTAAAAGCTTTGTTCTAATTGCCTTAAGACGAAGAGTGTCCTAAATTAACAAACTTGTCCTAATAGGTTTGTACATGTCATCGAGCTCCATAAGGAATTACATTAACATTATTAGGTGATTAAAGTCATGAATTCCTTACATGCTTGACAAGTGAACGAAGGTAATCGAATCATGACGTAAAAGTGTTTCCACATAGGGTTAAGCATGTAATAAAATTCAAGACAATAGTACCATTTTGACTAGGAGTGTTTATTTTTTTAATATAGATTAAAACACCACAAACCCATCCATCTTATTGATGTGTTGTAAAACAGATCTATTTTATTTCACTCTTTCGAGTCACTTTTGTTTAAATTTTAGTTAGATTCATTAGTGTTTATTTATCCTTCGTTATTTTGTGTATAAATAGGTGCTTTGGTGCTTAAAGTGACGAAAATGCATGGGAAACAAAGAAAAGAGCCAAACAACGGGGAGAGAACAACACTTAGAATTTTTTCTAAGTGAAAAACTCTCTAGAAAATCCTATCTACGCGATAAGCAGAAAAGAAGGGCCTCTCTTGTGCGTATCGCATAGATCATAAATTAGGGTTTTAGTAGTTTTTTAATCTATGTGATACACACTACAGAAGGGCCTCTCCTGCGCGTATCGCATAGATGGTGTTTTCGGGAAAATTTTACAAAGTTGTATTTAAGCAACTTTTCTCAACCAAAACAAGGAGTTCGACCCCAGTCGTTTCAAGTGCATTCTCAAGGACGAATTGAAGCTAGTGCAAGGATTGAAAGCCAAGGATTGTAGGAACAATCGCAAACATTTGAACACATGTTTTCATCTTTGTAACTTTGTTTATTATTTTAGATAATGTTTTGAATATGTTGATCATGTTTTCATTGTTTGAGATGATGTTTCTACTGAATATAAGTAGCTAAGATCATAATACTACCTAGGTTGATGATTAGTGTGTGTTAACTTGAATGGATTTTGGTTATTAAACGGCTTTTATGGTTAATGCTTATGCAATGATGTTTATTGGATGAGTTCCAGTATTTTGGCATAATCGTTGATGATTTCTATATTCCATATGTTATTTGTTGAATGTCTTTCACAGAAACTTGCATATCTAGATTGATTAATTTGTGTTTTTTATTAGTTAATGGTTTGCTAGACGTAGTAACCATAGGAATTGGATTAAATTTATTATTAAGTCTTAGTGCTCTTCTTAATTTGATTCCGAGAGGTGAGGATTAGTTGAATTGTTCTTGTGGTTAGTTGCTTAGAAATAAGAGGTCTGAAAGAAGGTTTCTCCAAGCTTGTCAATTGCATTGCTAGTCGTGTCCAATAGATTCTTTAAAGGTTGCCCCTTTTATTATCAATGAATTGTGTTAGTTAAATCGAGAGATTAGCTATCAACCGGGTACATAAGTGTTATCAAATAAACCTAGCGGTAATTTGACTAATTGGTGGTTTCACTTATCTTCTAGGTTTTACTTTTGGTCATATCCGGAGAATGATCTTGGATCCATTAAGTATCTTCGAAGTTTGTTTCATTAGATCCCGATTCCACAATCGTTTAATAGCCATTTGAAGTTTGAGGTTCACAACTAGGATTCACCTAGGTAGTATATTTCTCATTCTTGATTTTCTAAGAGTTTTTGTTTCCTCGTGTTCTAGTTGGTAAGTCGAGTTTTTAATCAATTAATTAAAAGTAGTTTTTATTTCTCTAGGTTCCTTATAAAAAAAGAAAATATCCCCCCATTATTAAATCTATTTTTGGTTTGTCCTTTCCAAGTCTACTTTATTCTATAATAGTGTCTTTGGGGTTCGATGTCGGTCTTTCTTAGTTTTCTCTACATTCGATTAGTTTGACTTGCCTATCTAGTGGTCTAGGTATATGTTTTCTTCGGTTAAATTTGAGTTTATAGATTGTGTCTAGTTTAGATTTTTTTATTAGATCACTTTGTGAGCATCAAAGTTTTGACATCATTGCCCGGGACACTTAAGTTACGAGTTTTCTAGATTTGGTTAGGTTATGTTTTGGTTAAAAGTTTTTCTTTGTTTTCAAAGTCTATTTCATTTTAGCCTAGAGTTTGTAGTATTTTTGAAGTTTTTCTCCTATTTCTTCTTAGATCTTCTTCTTCTATTTTTCTTTTTTAGTTGCATGCCACACACTCGTTCGAAAGGATCACCTAATTTTTCTGCTTATTATGACCCTGAGTGAGAGTATCGTGAGAGGCACGCTCCACCTTGTGCGTGTTTATGTGCAATCTTAGACTCTAAGGTACATTCCATTCCTTTTCTTGAGTTAATTCTAATGGGTGATGCTAACCCCCCTAGGCGTACCGTTCACGAGAGAGCACCGGATGATTTCACTAGAGACAGATCGTCGATCAACCGTCCCACGATTAATAACATGAAAAAACTAGCAGATTCCTTCATATGTAATGTCTACAATCACAAATGTCCATGGACTGCATGATGAGGATGCCCCCGGTCACGTCTCATGTTTTGTTCGTATCTATGACATCTTTAACTTTTCTGGTGTGACATGAGATGTAATCTATCTTCCTCTCTTCCCATTCAATCTGTAGGGGTCGAGTTGCTTCATGGCTCGACACATTACACCAGGATTCTATCACTACTTAGGCTGATTTGCAGACAAAATTCCATAAGAAGTATTATCCACCGTCTAGGGACGCCCAACTTAGGGAGCAGATTCACACTTTTTGCATGGATCCGGATGAACCTTACTACATGGCATGGGAACAATTCAACACACTTCATAGTAGATGCCCTCAGCATGGGTTGAACGAGTGGCACTAGTCAAGAAGTTTTACAACAGTCTCACCTATGCAACTCAGTTCATGTTCAATACTGTTGCAGGAGTTCACATTATGGAAAAAAGATTACAGAAGAGTGTGAGGAGATATTTGAGAGTTTTGCATTGGCTGAGCAACAGGATCCGCAAACTAGGAATTCCATCCCTAGTACTGGAGTCCCCGCTTCTCTTCTAGGGGCGTTCATCACGTCACAACTGATACATTTTTCAAATGAACAAATGGAGAAGGTGTTAGCATGTTATGGAGTTACACATACATTATCCACCGCCTATCATCCCCAAACTAGTGGTGAAGTAGAAATTGCAAATAGGGGGATTAAGGGGATTTTAGAGAAAATGATGAGATAAATCATAAGGATTGGGCGGATTTGCTAGATGATGCAGTATGGGCCTTTAGAACAGCGTTCAAAACACCTATAGGAACTACACCTTTTAGGATAGTTTATGGTAAGACGTGTCATTTACCGGTAGAGTTAGAGCATAAAGCATTTTGGGGACTTAAGGTAGTTATCCTTGATTTGTCCAAGGTTGGTAAGAACCGGTATCTCCAGTTAAGTGAGTTAGAAGAACTTAGAGATGAAGAATATGATAGATCTTAGAGTTATAAGGAGAGAACGAAGTCATTGCATGATAGGAAGCTGAAAGAGGTGAAAGAATTATAGTGTGGGGATAGAGTGTTGTTATATAATTCAAGATTGAACTATTCCAGGAAAATCTTAAATCTAGGTGGAGAGGACCATTTACAGTGAAACAAGTGTTTCTATATGATGTGATTGAAATTCAAGATGATTCCGGTAGTTCATGGTAAGTGAATGGACACGGATTGAAACATTACACCGGAGAGTCCATGGAGAACGACCAAGGAGGATGTAGCCCTTCTTGATGTTCCTAAGATTTGAGAAGTGAGAGGTTACTTTCGGGTTGTTTTCCAAATGTAGAGTTTGTAAAAGTCTCGTGTTTATTTATGTTTAGTTTAATTTTGTGGTCATTGTTCGTCTTTCTTGTGTTTTCAGGTGCTATGCTTTGGTTTTGATTTGTGTTTTGTAGGAATTCATACCAGATTGAAAAAAGAATCAGTAAGAAATGAAATTTCAGGTTTGTCTATAATCAAAAGAAGAATTAGAACAATTTTTTAAGAGGTAATTAGAGGTGAAAAATTAAGTCTTTAAATTTTTTCTAAGTAAAAATCCATAAAATTTCTGAAAAAGTTGATTTATGCGATATGCATACATGGATATCACCATATGCACATATCGCATAGATGGAAGTCACACGGTCAACATCATAGTCTATGCGATACGCGCAAAAGAAGGCTTTACATGTGCGTGTCGCATAGGGGCCATAATCTGCGAGAAAAGACTACTTTCAACCGTAACCATAAAAACCCATTCCCTTTTTCACACAACCGACCCCCACCACCATTCTTCTTCATTTAACCATCATCAAACTATCACCATCAACCTTCCACCATCAACCATCAACCCCACCATTACTATCATCCCTTCCAATCCCACAAAACTTTCACATCACCACCATTGACCACCACTCAAACATAACTATTTACCACCACCAATCGGTCACCACCAACCATCTCTTTCAACCATTTCTCAACCCCTTTTCACCAATTTTCACTCAATCTCCTCAAACACATTCACAAAGTAAAAAATCAAAACTAGGTTTTCAATTTCTTGTTCTTGTTCTATTTTCTTCAACAAAAGGTATGCCTCGTCTTTTTTTATAAGTTCACGTTTTTATTTGGTTGGTTTTGTTTAATTCTTAGTTTTTTAGGTTATTATTTGGTTTCTCATTATTTAAACCTGGTTAATTATTGACATTGCTTGAAATTGAAGTTAAATTTAGAAGTGTTTGTTGGATGAAATTAGGATTTCATGTCAAATTAAGTTTGGGTATGGTTGGTAGAATATTAGTATGTCCAGTTTGAACTTAATTTTAAATATTGTTCATGTCAATTGAGAAATGTAAATTATGGATGACATTGGTTTTTGATATAATTTAGGCATGGTTGTGGGTTGAAAAATGTTGATGATATTTAATTTATGCTAAATTGTTTAAATTTGGTTACTTCAAGACAAATTGGTTGACACATGAGTTGATATATAAGTAATTTAGAGGTAAGTTGGTTAGTGATTTATGGGTCATTATGATAAAATCTTACAATGTATAACATACAAATGATCTAGAAAATTATGTGTGGGTATTGTCAACTTGATGATACCAAATTCAAATTTGTTGAGGTTTTGTTTAGGTTATAGGTGTTTGCCTAAATCAGGTTCTTCCGGGTTGTACTCTATCTCCATTCAAGCAGGAGAAATATGATTTAGCATTTTTAACTACTTTTTAATTTGTTTTGCTTGGGGTTTAATATTTGTTTGACTTTCTTTGTTTAGCATTTTTATTTCCTTTTAATTTGTTTGTTCCAACGATTGCGACAGTCATGGGATTTTGCATAACATCTCTCTTTACTAACAAATGTTTTTTTAATTCTCAGATATGGATAGAGATGCAAGTTAATCACGATCAAGGAAACATAGAGCCAGGGAGCTGCTAAGGACCAACCACATGCTCATTTTATTACCAAGACCATCGATATTATGCACATTATGTGGTCCCAGACCCTTACGATCCCGGACGATCAACTCATTCCTAAAGACGAAAACGATTTGATGAGTCATACTTTCCTCAGATTTGCAATAGGAACCAAGGAATATGAGAAATGTCTTAAATTTTCAAAAATGAAATTATTAAGACATAGAACAATTATTTGGAACTTGATAAACCAGTTGAATGCAACTCAAAGAATCAATAAGTTCTTGGGACCCAAATGGCTGAATGCTATTCAGTGTGTTGAGCCATAGTATTCAGAGCTGACATTGGAATTTCATTCCACTTTAAAAAATAAGGCGAGGATGTACAACTAGACCAATGTTGTGTCATTTTCCTTGGGAATACAAGTATATGAAATGAGTGTTGAATCATTTGGTGTGACTGCTTGGTTGTATACTGAGGATGAGACTAGGATATCAAGTTTTGAGCTAGGTTTGAGGGGTGAAGATAAGAAGGATGTGAAACATACAGTTTCTCAAGCCGTACTGGGTGAGTTTTGAAGATTGATTAATGACGGTCCTTTTTCATCTAGTATGGTTGCATCAATCATCACCGACCCATTTTTGAAGTACATTCATCATCTACTCGCGGGTACTATTGTGGGTAGAAAAAGAAAGGATAAGGTCACAAATGTAGACTTATTTGGTTTATATTATATCATGAATAGATGAGACATCAATCTTGCGTAATATCTTCTGACTTCATTCGCAAGAGGTAGGAAGGGTGGCCCCGACGCTAGATTGGATCTCGACCCTTATGTCACATGCATTGCAAATCATTTCCGTGTTTTCAATCGTTATCCCGAGCATCATTTGACTAAATGGACGGATACACGTGTCTTTTGCTTGCAGGAGCATAGGCAGTCAAACATTATTGAGTGGGATGAGCCGATCAGACAGGTTAGGGTGTGTCTAGGCCCGCAGGTTCCACCACTAGTAGGCTCTACAACTGCAGAAACTATCCAGATGGATGCACCAACACACAAAAAGATTAATATCCTCTGGCCTCGCCATGAAATTCTTCAACAATAGTAACCCTTAAGAGAGTTTCCGCCTGCACCGTTTGACCTGCGGGATCTGCGAGACAAGTTGTTTAAAAAATGGATAAGCAGATGAGATATACCGCAACCAATTTCAAGCACATGATCTGTTGGTTCAGGGTCGATTGGATCCCCAAGACGGAGCAATCAGATACATAATGGAGTAGCTGCACATGTTGGTGCCCTCATGGTTTACTTACCCTTACTAGGGGTATCCTCCTTACTACGGATATTATGGTGGTGCTGGTGGTGTTGGTGGTGCTGGTGATGTTGGCGGCTCGGGTAGCACCGATGATTTAGAAGATTAGACGACCGGAATAAAACAAGACTCACATGGATTCAAATCACATACACTAGGGGAGTCTATTCCATTATATCACGTTTTATCATTATCTGCTTTTTTGTTTTGTTTTTTGACGGTTGTTTGTTTAATTGTTTTGTTGGTAGGTCTTTCAAACCACATTGAGGACAATGTGTGTTTTAAGTGTGGGTACGAGGTATTTACGTGTTTGTTTAGGATATGAAAAAAATATGTCGGAATGTTTTCCAAAGAGTTATGAAAATTTTATGGAAAATGATAGAAAATTGGGAATTGGTTTTCGAAAAGAAAAAAAAAATTATAATAAAATTTCAAACAAACAATGATTTGTCACTTGGTAATTAGTTAGTGACCCAGCTAGCTTTAAGGGTTATCTTTAAGTGTTTTAAAATGACTTATTTAAATCAAGGAATCTCATGGGTTATCATCTTAGGGGAAACATGAATGCCTTAACTAAATAAATAGACAACGATGTAAACTTTAGAACTTACACAAGTTAAGAGTGAATGTTATTGAAGGAATTCAAAACACGCCTCTTTCTATTCATGAAAATGAATATGAAAGAAGTGGCACTCCACCAAATATATCCCATCGATCATTAGACCGAAAAAAAGAATGCACCACTCTATGAATGCTAATTCACCCAGTATTCAGTTATCCTGATATGATAATGATTCTTGAGCAGAATAAGTTCTCTAGTTTACATTGGTAGGAGAACTTAAATAGGGTTAGCTTGTGCCTCGCCAAGTAATCAGTTAAATAGGATAAACTGTAGCTTCCTAAGTGTGAGACCCTGTAGATGAATTGATATCACTTGAATGTAAAAAAACGAGAGAAGAAACCCGATTAGTTAGTGTTGGGGTAAATTGGAAACAATACCGATGATTACTATGACATGTTTCTTTTTTGTGGGAATAATTGGAATGCTTTAGTGTGATTGAAAACTTGATTCCTAGTTATGATTCAATCGCATACTCTTTGTAAAGCCCCGTCCCGGGAAGCCTCACAGTTGGTTAATCATAGCATAAATCACTTTAATAACAAAACATTGCGGCGGAAATAAAGTAACATTCATTTAAAACTTGGTAAGTCATATTGTAATCATACATTTTTCTTCCAAATAGAATAAAACATAGTACTTTGTTTTAAATTAAAATTAACGATTTCATAAACAAGGATGCTATCCATCACCCCCCAAGTAGCTTCCAACCTTGTGCCATCCTTAGCATCATCATTTACCTGCCAACTATTATGCATAAAAGTTAACTTTGCTGAGTGAATTCTAGTTTTTAATTAATATAAGAAAATATAGACATTATCCTTCTTATAATGACCATGCATACATCATAATACATAACATTTCTTGTGTCTTAATAAACATGTTTATTATCTTTCATTATTTTATTATCTTTCACTACATCATAAACGAGATTGCACATAGCAAAAGCCTCCTATTGATCGACAACGAATGTCAATCCCTGTCGGCACATATGAAAATGGTAGCTAACCCCCAACAGTTGATCCACACTACAAGGCACTAGCCTGCTCATGAATATGGATCCATCATCATACATCAGACTCACATATGTGAGTCCATCATAATGCTTGCAAGACTTTTCATCATCAAATGGGCTCGGGTAACATTCTTTAAGTTCCACTTCTCATTAATATTATCTTCTACTTTAATATATAATATTTAAATTATTAAGTACACAAAATACCAAGTACAATTCATCATAAGAACATATCCGACCCCCCGCGGGACAACGGGGTTTCAGGGGCGGCAACCCCTGACAGCGGGATCCTAGGGGCAACAGCCCCTAATGGGGTCCAAGGGGATCTAGAACTCACCTGGATACAATGAGTAGTTTCTAGCCTAAGCTTTCTAAGCTAAGATACCAATACAATACTTGTAGATAAGTTAACACTCAAATGGGTTAATTTCTGCCTAGATTTGCTGCCAATTTCACTAGCAGTTTCTCTGTCAGTTTCGTTGACAGTTTCGCTGCTAGTTTCGCATGGCAGTTTCGCTGCTAGCTTCGCATGGCAATTTCGCCCAACTTTTGTTGGAATTCCATGGCAACAAAATTGTCTGTGAAACTATAGTTTCATAGCTTGAGCACACAAATTCGCTGGATGAGCTGATAATTTTAGCGAATGCATCAAAATTACGAACCAGCCTGTTTTTAACCCAAAATCGCAACTTTTTACGTCCAAATCCTTATTTTATAATCCATGAAGCTATATCTAAGCTTTTACATGATTTCATATGTAAAAATGTTACCTTTATGTGATTTTTAGCAACTCTACAAATCCTTATTTTATAATCCATGAAACTATATCTAAGTTTTTTACATGATTTCATACGTAAAAATGTTACCTTTATGCGATTCTTAGCAACTTTACAAAACCCAAAACCCAAGAATTCGGTGAATCAACAGAGGGGTTTAGAGGCTAGTTCTTGCATGGATTTGTTGCTCTTTTCTTGTGGTTTGAAGCTCTAACACCTAGCTCTTCAATCCCTTCACCAATAAGCTCCAAATCTTGAATTTCTTCACTTTCTCTCTCTACTCTCTCTCTCTCTCTAGAATTTGGTGGCTAAGGATGCAAATGAATAAGATGAAGGCTCATTAAGTGGGTTAAGTGGCTGATTATCGATATTTAATTGCTTAGACTCTTGACCAATAGGCTAATTTAGACTATGATCCAAGTTCCTTCCTTTATTTCCATTAAATATCCCTTAATAAAGCCCGTTATTGTTAAATGACTTGTTTTGACTTTTCGGGGTGTTACACTCTTTCGAGGACAAAAAAAGATTAAGTGTGGATATTTTTAATGTTTTGTAAAACACATCCATTTTATTTTACATCTCCGGGTCACTTTTGTTTAAATTTTAGTTAGATTCATTAGTTTTTACTTATCGTTCGTTATTTTATGTTTAAATAGGTGCTTTGGTGCTTCAAGTGACAAAAACGCATGGGAAACAAAGAAAAGAACCAAACGATAGGGAAAGACCAACACCTAGAATTTTTTCTAAATGAAAAACTCTCTGGAAAATCTCTACGCAATACTCACAGAAGGAGGGCCTCTCCTGCGCATATTGCATAGATCGTAAATTACGGTTTTGGTAGTTTTTTAATCTATGTGATGCGCACTATAGGAAGGTCTCTCCTGCGCATATCGCATAGATGGTGTTTTCAGGAAAATTTTACAAAGTTGTATTTAAACAACTTTTCTCAACCAAAACAAGGAGTTCGACCCAAGCCATTTCAAGTGCATTCTCAAGGATGAATTGAAGCTAGTACAAGGATTGGAAGCTAAGGATTGAAGCTAGGATTGCAGGAACAATCACAAACGTTTGATCACAGGTTTTCATCTTTGTAACTTTGTTTATTTAGACATTGTTTTGAATATAATGATCATGTTTTCATTGTTTGAGATGATGTTTCTATAGAATATGAGTAGCTAAGATCATAATACTACCTAGGATGATTAGTGTATGTTAACTTGAATGAATTTTGGTTAATGCCTATGTAATGACGTTTATTCAATCTATTGGATGAGTCGCAGTGTTTTGGCATAATCGTTGATGATTCCTATATTTCATATGTTAGTTGTTGAATGTATTTCATAGAAACTTGCATATCTAGATCGATTACTTTATGTTTATAATTAGTTAATGGTTTGCTAGACGTAGTAATCGTAGGAATTAAGTTGAATTTATTATTAAGTCTTACTGCTCTTCTTAATTTGATTCTGAGAGGTGAGGATTAGTCGAATTGTTCTTGGTTAGTTGCTTAGAAATAAGTGGTTCGAAAGAAGGTTTCTCCTAGCTAGTTAATTGCATTGCTTTTCGTGTCTAATAGATTGTTTAAAGGTTACTCCTTTCATTATCAATGAATTGTGTTAGTAAAATCGAGAAGTTAGCTAAAAACGGGTACATAAGTGGTATCAAATAAACCTAGAGGTAATTTGACTAATGGGTAGTTTCATTCATCTTCTAGGTTCTACTTTTGGTCATCCAGAGAATGATCCAGTATCCATTTAGTATCTTAGAAGTTTGTTTCTTTAGATCCTGATTCCACAATAGTTCAATAGCTTATTGAAGTTCGAGGTTCACAACTAGGATTCACCTAGGTAGTGTATTTCTCATTCTAAATTTTCTAAGAGTTTTTGTTTCCTCATGTTCTAGTTGGTAAGTCGAGTTTTTTATCAATTAATTAAAAGTTGTTTTTATTTCTCTAGGTTCCTTATAAAAATAAAAATCTCCCCCCATTATTAAATCTATTTTTGGTTTGTCCTTTCCAAGTCTACTTTATTCTATAATAGTGTCTTT
>BJCM01087556.1:0-13274 GCA_018326385.1 Flaveria bidentis
ATTAGATATGCTATTTTCGAGTTTTGGCTTATGTGGTTTCTTATGTTGTTTGCCTTTGGCACATGCCATGCATTTTTCAGCCACAGAAAAATCATTTAAAGGAAGTCCCCTAACAAGATTGTTTTTAACTAATTTATTTATATTTTTGAAATGAACGTGACCTAATCTGTGATGCCATAAGAAAGACTCAGAGGTGGAAGTTTGGATAGAAGATATGTGACAGTAGATGTTAACTCCCTCGAACCCATGTTTAAAAGATATGTGTCATTCTTTCTTGGTGCTCGCATGAGTACTATCTCATCTGGAATATCAATCTCAGATTTTAGAAAGAGATATTCATTAGACTTAAATAAGACTGGAATATCTTTATCACAAATCTAAGAGACACTCAACAGATTAAATGCAAGCTCAGGTACATAATTGACTTTCTCTAAAGTTAGGGATCCATTGGAAACTTCTCCTTGACCAATCATTTTCCCTCCTTTCTTGTCGCCAACAAATGCGACATAACTTCCATTTATTATCAGATAATTGGTCAATAAGTCCTTGAGCTCTGTCATATGTCTGGAATATCCACTATCCACATGCCATACACTGTTTATGACCTTAGTGGATGACTCTTGCAAAAATATCAAAAAACAAGTTAACCAGATGAGATGGGAACCCAAGTTTGAACAACTTTGGGTTTAAGAGAGATAGGCTTCTTACAAAAGAAATTATTAACTAATTTTGTCAATCTTTTCCCAAATGAATTCCTATTAACATGTTTATGATGTAGCACTTGACAATGCTTAACTACATGATCATCTTTACCACACCTAAAAAAATGTGGTTTTAATCTAGGTCTGTTATGTAGCAGGGTAGGGATTTGATCAATATGTATTTCCTCATCACATTCAGACAGATTAGAATCTACATCACTCTATGTTTCATACATGTCACGAGATCTGTATTTATTTTAAAAGGAATCGTTATTTACAAAAGAAGTTGAATTATCATTTGAAGTACATGTAGTACTTGTACCGCTTGTAATAGCTGCAGATGAAGTTGATAACCTTTCGTTTGATAAAGAAATATTCGTTGGCGTAAATGATGAAGACAAGAAAAGAATTTTTCAAATCAACTAGTTTTATTTTTCTCGTTACTCTTTGTAATGGAATCATTCATACTATTAGCACAATCAGAAATAGTACCATCATTATAATCCATATAATTTAAAGATGAGATAAAAACATCACGAGAACATGATGAGATTGAGTCTATTACAGATTCGCTAGAAACAAAAAACAAAATTTAAACTAGATTTATGATCTAAGACAGACTACTGAGATTTAGGTTTACTAAGACTAGTGCATCCAAGCCCGCTAGTCGGTCCATAATCGTAGTCCTCACCAACATGCTTAGGATTTACACCTTCTAAAAATGCAGACATACTGTTAGTATATGTTTTGATCAAATCATTAGAAGGATGAGAAATAGGCATAGAAGAATAACAGTAAGTTCTGGGAGGAGGATAAATTACAATTTTCATAGCCTAATCCCGTTTTGATCCTAGCCCCCCGTTGAGATTTACATAGATCATCATGTTTCATTCCCGATATTGTCCATTTATTGAGCTCTGACTGAAGTTTACTTGTTTCAAATTTAGCAAGTGCAACCCTTTCCGTCAAGTTATTAATCTAAACATTTCTTTCCAAAACTATTCATTTTATATGATCATTCTCGTTTAAAGCCTTGCTTAATTTAACAAAATATTTAGACTTGTTTGTTTTAAGTTCCTCATTAATTCATTTTAAATCATTCTCATTATCAATTAATAAACTCTTAGCTTTGTAAACCTCAAATAACATGATTTTACATACAACAGAACACGTATCCTGAGTTACCTCATACGGAACACGTATACAACCAAAACCTTAACAAATCATGAGCACTAAGGCTCTGATAAGATATTGTTGGTCCATTTGATTGATTTGTAGTACAAATGAGATGTTGAATTGTTCAATATCAAATACAAACAATAGACAACAAATATGAAGACGATTAAGAACAATCATAACTAAATCAATGAATGAACAATGAGAATCAATACAATCAGTAATAACAAAGCATAATAATATTTCTATGAATAAACTTCTTACAATGGTCTCTTGCAACAATTATTAATAATTAGGGTTTTTGCAAGATTACCCAACAAAGAAAATGATCAAATTTATATATAGCAATCTTAGTTTCGCAGACAGTTTCCCTGTAAAAGAAACTATAGTGCTGAAACTACAGTTTCGCCCGACAGAAACAATAGTTTCACTGAGTGAACTAAAACAGCTGACTATGAGCGAAACTATAGTTTTGCTTATTGATTTGCTCGACCACAAAAGTAAGAAAAATAAACAAAATACAAAAGTAAACTAACATAAAACCTATTACAAAGTAATATTAACAAAATCTAATCTAAAGTGAGTCCAACCTATACTTGATCTTCAAATAACCCACATAGATCTAGTAATATGAACGACAATCACATGGCAATATGATTTCCTTCTAATACTCATTATACTTGTGGGACTAAATAGATCCATTTGCAGTAAGTGTAATGGAGTGGTGATAGAGTTAACTTCTTTGGATTTATGAGGAACCATGTGTTGCTTTCCTTTTAGACATGCAACACAATTATCCTTGTAGATAAATTCCTTTTCAAGCACACCATGTACTGTATTCTTAACCAAATTGTTTATGGTAAACTGTAAAATATTAGATGCAAAATAAGCAAGAAAGATACTCACTGCTTCAAGTCTTGCAACAGGTGCAAAGACATCAGTGTAGTCAATTCCTTCTTCTTGAGTGTATCCTTGAACTCCTAGTCTTGCCTTGTTCTTGATAATCAAGCCTCTATCATCCTTTTTTTTGTATGTACACTTTATGTCAATGGGTACATCTAATTGCATGGATAAATATAGAACTGAAAAGTTCTACTCAAGATTTTGAACACCTGCACTAGCTGAGGTTTCACGTTCATTAATTGAGTACGGATTGAATGAAGGTGAGACTGTATCAGCAACATTTTTATGTGGAGTAGTATTAGCAGTTGCATGTACCTCATGATTGTTGCATCCATCAACTTGGTATTTTTAAGGTTTCATATAAGGCTGATGCAATCCAAAATATCCAAACAGTCTATATTGCATGAATGCACAAAGTGCTGAAGTAGAATGCTGGGGAAGTTTCACATTCTGCAATAGAAAATATTAAATATTAAGTAGAATGGTTCAGAAGTTTCACACTGTGCCTTAGAAAATATTCTAAGTTTGAAATCCTCCAAAGCCAAAACCAATATCATTCGTAGCCAAACATAATTTCTTCCGAAGCTTTAGAGACAAAGTCTTCTGAAGCCAGTTTATGAAGACAGATTTCTTCTGAAGACTTTTGAGTACATGCTTTATCTGATATACGTTTTACCATAAAGCTGGACTACCTTTCTGCTGCAACTCTATTTGACTCACCAACTTTCACAAGTTGGCGAAAATGTCCATGCTTTTGGTAAACTATACATTGAGGTCCTATGCCTGTTTCTTTCTACGTTATGTACTTTTATCCTTTTTGTAATATATTAGGATGTGAGCTATGGCATGTCATAGTCACTAGTCTAAAGGCAATATGCCTTTTGACTCTACATTGATTTTTTTGTTGTCTAGATCATGTATCCAGCTAGCCTTTAAAGTATGGCCGACTGTAGGGTGTAGTATAAAGTATCTTAGGTCATTTGTATCTTAATGTATGCTTTTTAACACTTGTAAGGAACTAGAGAGTAATATATATCATTCTTGATAACCAAACACTTGTGTATTTTGTTCTTGTCCTGTCTCTTATTTACTTTTATTTCTTAGTATCATTGTAAGTGGTTACTAGTTCCGTATTTGATCTGTTAAGTGTTCTAAATCCAACTCTCATCATTGTGTGTTGTGTTGTAAGTGACCAAACCCCCTCAAATGGTCCTTCAATTGGTCTTTGAGCATTTGAGGCTCTTGATAGTAAAATCTCACCATCTTAAGATCCCTCACACACACACAATACTTAACATCTCAAATGGCAGCTATCACTAAAGCTGATATGGAAACTGGAACCATGACAAAGTCCCTACTGATCACTCTTGAATATTTTGACACTTGGTGCCAAAGAATGGAAGTTTTCATCAAATCTCAAGATTTTAGGATCACCCTTAGATACCAAGCACCTCTTCAACTGCTACTAGAGGTGGTATGATTCCAAAGGTTGTGGTTGAGTACTCTGATGAAGATAGAAAGAGAGTAGAAATTGACCAGAAAGCCGTGACAGCACTTCAGACTGCTCTTCCAAACTTTGTATACAGAGGTTTCAAGAAATGCAAAACAGCTAAGTAGTTGTGGGATGCATTGAAACTAATGTATGAGGATTCTACTAAAGCCAAGGAGAACAAGAAGGATCTTCTGAAGAACCAGTTTGAAAATTTCACCTTTAAAACAGGTGAAACCATGACTAAACAAAACTTCATGTATGTTGACATTATGGACAATCTGGTGGATGTTGGTGTGACTCTTGAAAACAGGGACATTGTAAGGAAGTTCATGTCCACTATTCCTAGGCAATGGACACATTATTGTGTTGTTATCAAGAGTACTGAGAACCTTAAGACTCTCACTTTGACTGAGTTGTATGGTATTCTCAGTGGATACCAGATGGAGATGAACATGCAAGGTTCATCTAGTAACTACAACAATCAAATGAGTTCAGCCCTGTATGTGACTAAAAGGGATAACATAGAACCTCAACATAATCTTATATATTACCCTGACAACTCACAAAAAGGTCCTTTCATTACCTTCCTGAAGACACCAAGAGAAAGCTATACTCAAGGAAGCCCATTCCAAGAGTCAAGTTCTTCACATGCCTTTGTGTCTTTTGATAAAAGCTTAGAAAACTTTCTATTCACCCTTGAAGACCTAGACTGTATCCATCCAAATGACTTGGAGTACATGGAGATAGTCTATCACATGGCTCTTCTCATTCACAGAGCCAAGAAGTTCTACATGACGACAGGAAGGAAGTTTCCCAGCAATACAGCCAGTGGAAAGTTTGGGCTGGATAAAAACAAAGTCAAGTGTTTTAATTGTAACCAAAGGGTCATTTTGCTAGGGAGTGCAAGGCACCAGGGACAAATGGTGGCCAAGCACAAACCAGATCAAACTACACTGAGAAAGCCACCCAGAATGAGAAGCCAAAGCAGTAAGCAACAATTGTTGTTGAAGAAAGAGGCTTTGACTAGAGTTTTTAGGTGGAAGATCATGATGGCTGATCATGATGAAGCAAAGGTATTGGAACATCTCTGTACACCTGAATGTATTGCTAAAGTTAATAGATATAGGTCCTACAACTTAGAGATAAGATCTGATCTTGAGTCCTTGAATATCCTAAAATCTGATTCAAAAGATCAAAAAATGACTATAACTTAAAGGTAGAGGACTTAGAGAAAACCATTTCGGTTATTATACATGAAAACACCAACTACAAGACTTAGATCAAAGATTTCATAACCAAGTTTACTGAATACTAGGCTGAGCTTGTGATCAGCAAAGCTAGGGTAGAAAAATGTGTTCTTGAAGAAGAGACCTTCAAGAACATTATATCCTCATCCTTGCGTGCAAAACTTTGTTATTTGAATAAACAGGGACTAGGATCTAGTGAGATAGATCCTCCACACATAATCTTATCTATAAGATCTCCTAGGTGTGGAACTTGTGAAGATGGGCTTCCTCTCATAGACCCCTTGATTGAAGAGGATGAAGAAGTGATAGTGGAGAATGCTTGTGAGAAGAGTCAAGAAGAGGATTCAAAGAAGGGTCACTATCCTCTGAGGAGAGTAAGAAGCCTGTGATTACCAAGTCTATGAAAAAGAACTTGATTGGAAAGAGCAAGAGAAAAGCAAAGAAGGCTCAAAAGATCAAGACCACTTTTGACTCTAAGCATAAACAAGTCTTTATCTTTGTAGCGTTTGAAGTGGTTAAGACTGAAGACATCAACTTGAACTCTAGTACCAAGAGTTCTGGTTCATATTCAAATCATCCTAACAACAAGAAGAAGGCCGATTAGTTGTGTACCACTGCTACATAGCCTGAACAATCCAGTTCTATGTGTTCTCACCCTAGAAGATCTGTCTTAGCATCTACAATGGTGAAGGTGGAAAAAATAAGTGATCTAGTTCAGCCTTGTCCTCAAAAGAAGGCTCTTAGGAAGAAGAAAATGACCTGTTTTATGTGTGAGAGTACTTCTCATCTTGCTAAGGATTGTTTCTACAATCCAAGAAGCACTTTCCATATGACCAAAGAAACTAAGACTTCCAAGAAGAAAATAGCTTTGGAAATAAAATCTGTTTCCTTCGGAAGCACCAAAATGAAGATGAAGGCAAGTGAAAAATTACCTTTGGAATAAAGTTTGGTCTCGGAAGAAGTGAATACTTCCGAAGCACTGAAGCCTGCTGCAGTGATAGCTAGGGATTCCGAAGGACCAGTCATCAAAACTTCCAAAGTCTATCAAACTTCCGAAGTATTGAAGGTCAAGTTCTCCATCAACAACAACAAAGGATCCTTAAAATATGACTATAGGATCCATTACTATTTCATTACCTTCATCTTCTTTTGATAAGCCCAAGACAAGAAAGGCTTGGGTTTCCAAATGTAACTAAACATCTCTTTTGTGAAGGAACAACTCAAGACAAACAAGAATGTCTGGAGCATTGATAGTGGTTGTTCCAGGCACATGACATGCAATAGGTCACTCCTCTAAGAATTTGAAAGAATTAATGGACGGCTAGTTGCTTTTGAAGGAGATGAAGGTGGTTACATATCTAGAAGGGGCTAGGTCACAAATGGTAAGCTCAGCATTGAGAAGGTAAACTTTATCAAGGAGCTTGGATACAATCTTTTATGTGTATCTTAATTTTGTGATCAGAGTCATAACATGCTTTTCACTGAGCATGAGTGGATTGTTCTCAAGCCTGGGATGGTCATTCCTCATGATCATATTCTGCTTAGAGCCCCCAGGAAAGGAAACATGTACAAGATGGATTTGCAAGAAACATCTCCCTCAGGAGAAGTTTCATGCTTTCGGTCTAAAGCAAATAGTGATAAGTCTTTTCTCTGGCATAAAAGAATATGCCATGTAAACTTTAAGAACATGAATAAGCTAATTAAGAATGATTTGGTAACTGGAATGCCAAAGAAAGAGTTTACAAGTGATGATCATTGTGTTACATGCCTGAAACGGAAGCAACACAAGGTATCTCACAAGCCAAAAGAAAGAAACTCCATCACTACTCCCTTACACTTGTTACATATGGATCTCTTTGGCCCCACTAGTGTAATGAATGTAGAAAGGACCTCTTATTGTTTAGTGATCACAGATGACTTCATAAATTTTCACTTGGGTCTTCTTTCTTAGAACTAAGGATAAGAATCCTAAGATTCTAAAGAATTTCATCTTAAAGATTGAGAATCAATCTGATCACAAGGTCAAAACCATAAGATGTGATCAAGGAACTGAATTCAAGAACCAAATCCTTGATACATTTTGTGATGAAATGGGTATTACAAGACAATATAATGCTCATAGGGCTCCTTAGCACAATGGTGATGCTAAGAGGAGAAACAAGACACTTATTGAAATTGCAAGAACTATATTGTCTGACCCTAAACTGCATATTACCTTCTAGGCAGAGGCAGTCAACACTTCCTTCTATATGCGAAACAAAGTTTTAGTAGTTAAGACACATTGTACGACTATTTATGAACTTTGGCACAAGAGGAAATCTTACATTGGTTTTCTCATGTGTTTTGGATGTCCATGCACCATCTTGAATACCAAAGATCAAGTTGCAAAACTTTCTAAGAAATCAAATAATAGACATTTCATTGGGTACTCTTCCCAAGCTAAGGCTTATGGAGTATACAATCTTTGAACCAGGATTTTTGAAAAGTCAGCCAATATGACTTTTTATGAGGACACACCCAGTGTAACTGGTTCTGGTCCTGATTGGCTATTTGATCTTAATTTAGTTACCGACTATTTTAACAAATCTTGTGAGAATGTTTTAGGGTCTACAGATATTCTACCAACATGTGATCCTGATCCAAGATTTAAGATGACAAGACCTTCAAGCTAAACAACTTCAGCTACAATTGTAACTAATTCTGCAAATGAAGTTTTTATCAGCACCACAATGACCAATTCAGGTGATACATCTATGATGGTGGTGGTGATAGTGATCAAGAATTTCTTGATGCTAATAACCACTCTATTGAAGACAACATCAATGTTGCCACACACTCATTGGATCAAGTCTCGCTTGATAAGTGTGCTGAGAAGGTGGGAGAAACATGAATGCCATATCTAAATTTTTCTAATTTAGATCTCTCTCAGCAATGATGCAAATGTTTTTCTTCCCTCTTGTTTCTTATCTCAGCAGAGCCTAATACAATTGATGAGGCTCTGAAGGATAGAAGTTGGGTTGAAGCTGTGCAAAAGGAGCTGCTTAAATTTAAAAGGCAGAATGTTTGGAACCTATGTCCTCTTCATCATGGGAAGACTACTATAGGAACCAAATGAGTTTTTAGTAATAAGAAGGATGATAGAGGATTTGTTATCAAAAACAAAGCTAGACTTCTTATTCAAGGGTATACTCAAGAAGAAGGAATTGACTACACAGATGTCTTTGTTCTTGTTGCAAGACTGGAAACTGTTAGGATATTCTTGGCATTTGCTGCATCCAAGAATTCAAGGTCTATCAACTTGATGTCAAGTGTGCTTTTCTCTATACTGTGATTGATTAAGAGGTGTATGTCAAACAACCACCTGGCTTTGCAGATTCTAATCATCCTGATTATGTCTGCAGGCTTGATAAGGCTCTTTATGGGCTGCACCAAACACCAAAAAAGTGGTATGAGACTCTATCTCAGTATCTCTGCAAGCATGGATACAGAAGAGGTACTATAGATGGAACTCTCTTTATCAAAGGAACAAGAAATGACTTGATGCTAGTTCAAGTATATATGTAGATGACATCATCTTTGGTTCAACAAATCCAAACTTTGTAAAGATTTTGGGAAGCTGATGAAGGATAGATTTGAAATGAGTGCCATGGGGGAACTCAATTTCTTTCTGGGAACTCATGTGAAGCAAGTTGAAGATGGCATCTTCATAAGTCAGTCAAACTATGTTCAGGACATACTTAAGAGGTTCAACATGACTGATTCCAATGTTTCTAAGACTCCCATAGCAAGAAACAACTCACTTGGACCTAACCTTGAGGGGGATTGTGTGGATGAACATCTCTACATGGTTATGATTAGGTCTCTTATGTACCTTATAGCTAGCATGCCTGATATTATGTTTGCCACATGTGTGTGTGCAAAATATCAAGCCAACCCCAAGATTTCACACCTTATCACTGTCAAAAGATTTTTAAGATATCTCAAAGGTGCCTCAACACTTGGCCTTTGGTATCCAAAGAATTCTGACTTTAATTTGTATGCATATACAAGATAGTGATTATGGTGGATGCAATATGACTGCAATGTCTACATCAAGTGGATGTCTGTTTCTTGGTGGAAGGGTTGTCTCCTGGCAATGCAAAAAGCAATCCTTTATCTCTGCATCAACTGCTGAAGCTGAATACCTTGCTGCTACAAGCTGTTGTGCTCAAGTACTTTGGATTCAGAATCAGATGGTGGAGTATAGATTCAACTTTAAAAAGACATCTTTATTACAAATACATACTATTCACATAGACAACAATAGTGCCATCTTTATTACAGATAATCCTGTGTAGCACTCAAGGACTAAACACATAAATATGAGGTATCATTTGATTAGAGATAACTTTGAAAAGGGCTTGACCAAACCAGTCAAGGTTAACACAAATGAACAATATGTTGATTTGTTCACTAAAGCTTTCGATGTGCATAGATTTAAATATCTCAATCTATTGTGATGATTAATCTTGAGTAGCTTTTTCTTAAAACTAATTCATACTATTTTTAAAATTTGTGTGTCCTAAGTTGTCTATTTCAACATCTTCATAAGCTCTTATTTTTTTTGGAAAATATTTTTGAAAGATTTTCCTTAGATTTTTTAAAATCTTGATCTTTCTGTCCTTCGGAAGATATGGCTTTATCTTCAGAAGAAACTTATTCCTTTAAAACTAACAACTGATTAAGTAAAATTGCCTTCGGAAGAAATTTCTACAAATATCTTCTGAAGCTTAATTTTTTCCTTAAGCATTTGAATGTTTTCAAGGACAACTTTCTTCTGAAGCAAATTATCTCTCGGAAGCTTTATTCTTAATAGAATAAAGTATCCACGACTTAATTCTCTTCCGAAGCAAAATTTTCAAGACTCTTAGGAAATTCTTCCGATTATTTTTTTTATTTCACTTTTCTACAACCTCTTCTCGTACGCTGGAATTTTATCAGAATGGTTATTTTTTTGGTTTTCTACACTTATATTTTTAGCGATACGTTCTATGCAGACCGGGTGAGAGAGATCCCGGATCTTAATCTTCCGCTTGAAGAAACTAACCCAGAAAATCCTATTAAGACACCCAACGTTTATATAGAAGAACTAAAGAGAGATAATATGTTATGCCCTACTTTCAGAACAGCCTGTATAAAGAAAGAGCTATTGATTGAACAAATGACCCTGCTTTTACAGGGGCAAGGAGCGCCCGAGAATGATATACGCTCGGGGGTATCTATCTATTTAACCGAATTAATGGATGAAGAACCGGGCTGCCGGAATCAATCATTTTGGCTTCGGAAGCTTTTCCATTAAAACTTCCGAAGACAATTTACTTGCGGAATATTTTCGACTTCTAAGAAAACTACCTTTTGAGAAAAAATCAGACTACTTTTTTAGAGTTGGGAATGATATTTGGATTTCAAAGTTTATACTCTTTCATTAACTTTTTCTTAAATCCATTTCATATATAAACCCAACGGTTCCCCCTCTTTCTTTATCATCTTCATCTTCTCCAAGACCTAAATTCCCAAACTTCTCTTTAGAATCGCCTTTGTTCTTCTTTTCCTTTACCACTAAGCTTTCTAAAATGGCCAACCTCAACCACAAAAATGACCTAGACTTTTGAATGCAGATACACAAGCAACACAATCAGGTTGCTCTGTTAAACTTTGAGAAAGATCCACATTTCTCAGAGGTTTGTTGATTCTTGACTCTATCAAACTACTTCACCTCCCTTCTTATTGATCATGTTCTTTATGAAGATCATTTTCTTGATTTCTCGAAGACCTGTCAAGAGGTCATCCTAGATGGGGAGAAGGCACTATTTGCTACAATGCAAGGGAGGACAATCTTCATCACTCCAGCCATCATAAACACACATCTTTAGCTGGATGATGAGGAAGGTGAATTGTCCTTTCCCAAAGAAGCTGTCAACCAATCCTTTCATCACATAGGCTATGAGGGGGATTTCTCTATAAAGACCTTCAGGAAAGGGAATGTCTCATCATAGTGGAAGTACTTACTACATGTTGTCATCCACAGGTTGTCCAACATCCATGGGGGTTGGGACTAGATTCTTGAGGATCTCTCCTTCATAGTGCATGGAATGGTTCAGGTGGTCAAATTCAGATGCTCTCAGTTTGTTTATACAAATTTCCTTGCTAACTTGGACTCCTTAGATTATTATATGTTTCCAAGATATGTTAAACACATTCTCAACTGTGAACTGGGCTCATAGTTGAGGGAAACAAATAATATTCTTAAATTGGGACAGATGAGGCACAGAATCTTTAAATTTTTTAAGAAGCCAACTTTTGGTTTCTCTGGGGTAGAAACAACCCTTGTCCCAAAAATGTTAGAGCTTATTGCTCAATGTGACAACCTAGAAACAAAAGCTAGTGTTGAACCCACACCTTCAACCTCTTAATCACCAAAACAACCACAAATCACCCTCATCTACAAAATAAAATCTAAATGAACCCCTTCACAAGTTACTCAGTTTCTGCAAGCCCCTATATACTACCCACATAGGAGGAAGTGTACTTTGGAGCTCACACTTCTCATAAGGAGTAAACCACTCCCATTACATTAACTATCAGTCTCGAGGTTCCTCATGCTTAGACTGATCAGCTTATTAGCCCAACTACCATAAGCCTTCACTTTGAGTCTCAACACTCTAGTGAACAACTTTCAAGGGAAAGTTACCATCCCCAGCCTTTAGATCTTAACCAACCAATCCCTAGCATTGATTTCTATGATGATGAAGACTAGGGATTTAGTGAGTATCATGATTCTCTCTTCTCTTCCCCCACTCAAAGAGAGATGAGTGCTTCTACTTCTCCCTTGTCTAACCCACATCATCTACCCACTATTAAGGTGGATGTCCCTGACTCTACTTAGGTGTCACACCCTCAAAATCCACGTGCGGAGTTTTACTGCGAGGCGTGTGAGCAAACCAGGATCACAGTCAATAGTTACTCAGTACGACTCTATATGCCACATTTAAGATAAAACCAACCAAAGTTCAAACTTTAAAACCATGCGAAAGCGTTTTGTAAGTAAAGAAACCCAAAGTATATGAATGCATAATATGGCAAAACACGCGCCAACCCAAATGATTAAACATTAATAAATAAAAACCAAAAAAGATGTCTTTAAAATAGAGACTTAGAATGCATGATGAACTCGTGCAGTGCTCCTAATGGCAAGTGAAGTTAACGACTTGAGAATAGCTTACTAAAATGTCAACACAATGGTTGGTGAGTTTAAGCGTTGGCGTTCAAATATAAACAATTTAACAGTTGTTATATATAAGTAGTGTATTGTAACAGATAGCTAGTCTATTAACAATAAGTATTAATTCATAGTGATTTCCCAATTGAAGCTGACTGTGGTAAGTTGTTACCTCCTGTCACGACTTATCAGGTCATGACAATGTTCATTAGGACAAATTGCACCCGGTTGACCTCAAGTCACACAGGTGGGGCTCGTCAGACCCAGTAGTACTACCCAAATTTCCCCGCTATTCAATATTAACAATTCAAAAGTGTGAGGACTTTTCCATGATAAACAACACTATATTAATATTATACACAACTTAAATATATATAAGTGTTTGTAAATTACCAGTATGCTATCTCCCCCAAAAGAGATTAAGTAAAGAGTGGGGCATGAACTCACCTAATATGCGTAACAAATACTTAGGGTTTACTTGGAAGAAAGAGTGGACA
>BJCM01087559.1:0-41758 GCA_018326385.1 Flaveria bidentis
ATGAAACATACATGAAGGCTGCTTTATATAGACAGCATTACAACGGAAAACAACTGAAATCCTACAATTATGGATCACATAAACTTATTCAACTTAACATAACGTAAACATAAGGAAATAGTAAACAAGCCTTGAACATCGGATGACCAACAACCTGCACGTGCATGAGGGGTTTGAATCATATTTCAACATACTAAGAACTATGTCAGTGCATACTGTCATTCATATGAACTTACAAAATTTATAATTGATTGATTAAACTTGAAATTTGAAACCCGAAGTGACTACATGTTTTCTTATCTTTTTTTTAACAACAATTTCTATTTTCAAGAAATTCACCAAAGTCGCATATCGTAGGATTTAAACCCACAATCATTTGGTTGGAAAACACATCTTTTACCATCAAACTATCTCTTTGTGAGACGCATGTTTTCTTATCTAGCTTGTGTTTTGGTTTCCTTCTATGTGTTAACTATTCTTTATATGCATTACAATCTTGTTTAGATTTAATTTAAGTTCCTAATGAAATTAAAATCACTGAATTTACTTGTTAGAATTTGGGACACAAAATAATTATATTTATATATTTTTATATAAATTGTTACAATTTTTTACATAATGTTAATAAAACCATGTATTGATTAACATGGATGTTTTATGTTTTAACAAAGTTTTTTAATAAATATTATGAATATTTATTATGAATCATAATTTTTATTAAAATTATTATTAAACATGTCATTAATAAAATGAGAGTTTTAATTTGGTCTCATAATACATTTCATAACTCAAATGAAAGTTTTGGTTGTGAATCATAAAACTCATATCAATATGAAGTTTTTAGTATGAGTATATAACTAAACTTATGATGAAAATAAAAAAAGAAGAAGAAATTTTGTTCTTTTTAGATTCAATAAGTTCTATAGAAATTTAGAGAGTAATCTTTAAATTGTCTTTCATACACCATCATCTTTAACATTTTTCTATATAACATATAACATCATAACATATATTTTACCCGGTGATCTCTTGGGCCGAGTCATTTTGCGGCAGTACATACTGCTTTGACTGTTATACCCTGTGAGATAGACGTGTTGTCTTGAGTAAAGACGCGGAATCTGTTTTAAGGGATTAGTGTCTAACATGATCCCCAGCCACAACCATCAATATTTTATTTGTTACTTGTTGCAGTGAAGGGGTATAGTTACATATTCGAACGCAATGAAGGCTCATGTTGTAACATCTGCTATTTTTGAAAATATAAACCCAAACCCGAACCCATTTTGAACTTTCATGCAATGAAACAATATAATTATTAAACTATTTTAATTATTTAATGAATCAAATGCATTAAATGTGTAATTTAACAAATATTACGAATTATTTTATTCAATTATTATTTATCAAATCATTTAAACAAGTTATTATTATTTTATGATTTATTGAATATTTTATAATTTATAAAATAAAGTTTTATAAATTTATGAAGTTTTATTTTTCATTTATGAGTTTAAATTATCAAACTAAAATAAATAATTAATATATAAAGTTTAATATTCTTACAAATATATAAAGTTTATAAAAGTTTTATAAACTAGTGATTGATTTAATGGAGTTTATAAATAAATAATTTGAAAACAAGGATGTTATAAGTTTGGGGTTCAAAATGTAATTTTTGAAACTTAGTTTTAAAAGTTAGACATAAAATAATGAACTATTGAAATCACAGGGACCAAATGTGTAATTTCTTTTAAAAACCCAAACCACCCAAACCCACTGTCGACCTCCCCATCTCCGGCCAACCTCTGGCCATCGCTCCGGCGAACCTCCGGCCATCGCTCCGGCGATCATCAAAACAACCAAAACGCTTAATTTAAATGCAATTAAACCGAACCTTAACTATCTTTCATCAGTTTCGAACTTAACCCCCTATTTAATTGTGATTACTCGACTAGTAACACCTGAAATCGAAACCGAAATCATCGATTCAAAACCATAATTCGTTGGTCATGAAATTATTCAAATTACATCTATTTGAATGAGGGGAAACACCCCAATCGATTCCTTGAACCTATGTGATTCACCAATTACTCGTATAACACACACCCAACTAATTTCAATCACCCTCGATCATCATTTTCATACGCGACCTACAACTCGATCGAGGTCTATGATCGAAGCGATATTAATCGCAATTGACAAAGGGCTTTTACTTATCATCGTTCTTAGAAGCTACCTACAAAGTTAATTTGATTAACAGCAACATTTGCACCTTGAAACTTACCCAACCATGGTCGTGACTGCATCCTCATCTTGTAACATCCATTCGATAATCACTCAGGTAATTAAACCCCCACATACACTCGGTTTCATGTGTACATCAAAAGCCCTATGCTTGATTTCATTAACCACATCATTTGGATAATCAATTTGATGTAACCCGAAACTAGGGTTCATATGGATTTGAGAATTTCTAAAACAAGGTTTTTAAATTATTATTGCATGATCTTAATAGAAAATAGGGCCTTAGCCCATTTGTTGACTCCGTGTACTAATGCAGCAGGGGTCCCGGGTTCGACCCCGAGGCACCCCCACATCTTTTTTTAACCTTCTTTTATTAAATTAAATAAAAAAAATACTATTATTATATTAACTTCAAATAAAAATTTTGTTAATTCTTAAATTTAATTTAGAAATCATTAATTTAATTTTTGAAAAATTATGATAATATAATCTACTATTTTAAACAAATAGCTTAACGAAAACTTTGTAATTTTTATGAGATTAAAATGTTATAAAAATATATAAATTACAAGATTAAATATTTATAAAAATTATTTCTAAAATCTTTATTTATTTCCTAAAACTTCTAAATCATAGAATATTTTAGTTCTTTATTTTTGAAAGGTTTTAATATTATAAAATCTTTATAATAATTATTCATCTATTCATTCAATCATGTTATATCTTAATTATTTAATACATTTATTCTTCAAAATTTTATTTAAGTTCTTGATATTATAAAACAATATAATTTTCTATTATATTCTTTATTTAAGGGCTTTGATATTATAAGATCCTTATAAAAAATCAATATAAAATGATTTTAAATAATTGTTCAAGTTATTCAATTATCTTTATCAAATGCCAGATAATTAATTATTAAATTAGTTATTCTTTCCATACATTATACTTAATCTTTAATAAATCAATAAATTAAGTTATTGAATCATTTTTTATCGTTCTCAATCTATACCATTTCTTATTTAACCAAAAACATAAATGATTACATTATTATATTTTATTTAACTTAATAGTAAAACCCCCAAACTCCAAATGAAACCCTAATTCATGTTTACTCTTGAATCATACTTTTATTCTAATCCTAAGACACCAAATCTTAGGTTGATCCGTGAAGAAATCGTTGGAACCATCTTATCTTCTTATTGTTATTTTAAGTGCAACTTATAACACGTGGGTTTTTCATGTGAGTTTTTCCATACCCCTTTTGCTTATTTTTATACTTTGGGGTGAAATATGTTACCTTATGATAATTGCACTTGTAAACTCGTTTGAATCTTGTAAACACTTGGACAATTCACCTTGTTTGTTGTGATTAGTTGAACTTTAGTAATTACCATGTGATGACTATTATATGTATAATCATTAACTATTGCTAGTCTGGTGAGCCTATAGATCTATGGGCCTGACAAGCTTGCTTGATTAATCTAAAAATACTTAGCTTATTGTATAATCTTGTAATCTTGTAAACTGTCAAAGTTTTATTGTTACATTTGTCATACATCCCTAGTTACTTTGCTCACTAACCTATGATATGAATTGCCATCCTTTATATATGTAAGTATGAAAACTATGGAAAACTCACCAACTTTCAAAGTTAACTCTTTATTTTTAACATGTTTTAAGTTTGATACTTGAAGAACTCTTATTGCTCATATAAGATTTAGACTTAGATAAATTAAACATCTTATGTTATTGTTTATATTTTTGCGTATTGTAATGACTTAATTGTCTTATATTGTTCAATGAATAATTGTATTTAATATTATTCCAACTAATTTAGTTCCATGTTCTATGAACAATCGTTTCATATTCGTCCGCCCCGATGATTCCGCCGTTGGTCGGGGTGTGACACATGTTAAGAATACTATATGAAGTCTCGTTGGAGTATATACTAAAAATGGATTATCGAATCAAGTTTGGTACATAAATATTATTTATATTTATTTTCTAGTCGTATTTGTAAATGGTATTGTACTAGAATATTTGCCATAGCTAACGAGAATATCATTAGAATTCTATTTTTAATTATAAAAGTGAACCTACTTACTACAATAATCAAACAAAAACTAATTACATATGTAGTATATTAACTAGATGCTATGCTTGATTCTTGAATACAATATCATACTTATCATAGTCATCTAAGCTACCCAGGGGGTGTTTGATTTTGACTGACCCGATTGACTGGCTGACTCGGTCAGCTGATCAACCTGTTTGATTTGTGCAAAATCAGCTTCTGACCGGGTCCAAAGGTCTGATCCAGACCTTAAAACTGATATCCTGACCAAGAAAAAAAGCAACTAGTGCTCGCCCCCTCTTCCCTTGCCCTCCGTGACCCCCTCCGTTGTGCCTCCGCCACTCTTCCCACCCCTCTGCGACTCCTCCGCCGTTCTTCCCACCCTTCCGCAACGACAAGATTTTCCGGCTGGCTCAACATTTGTGGTAGAAATGTGAGGTTTCCTTAGCGGTGTGTTCCTACCCATTTTTCTATGTTGAATTGAAGATGGTTGTACACAGTTGAGTCCTACACCAAATTCTGCTTCAAAAAGTGAAAGATCTTATGCTTTAGTGTGATGTGATGCGTTTCTATCCATTTAAACCTAAGTGGGTGGATGCTAAAGATATGGGTGGATACTAAAGCAATAACTCTATCTTTAAATACACACATATGTAATATGTTTGATATTCGATTAGTTTATATGGTTATTTTTATCATTAAACAGAGTCAGTCAGATAATAAATCAAACAACCAAGTTTTAATCAGATGCAAACTCAGTAAGAACTTCTAACTGGGTCAGCTTCTAACTCAGTCAGACGTTACTGAGTTAGCGGTAATCAAATAACCCCTTCGATTTTTCACGTGACTTAATGGTGTTCATTACATCAAATCAAATTTGCCTATATATGTTTTCATTTGAACCTATACCTGCATAACTCAATGTTATATATATAAATCAAACAATCAAACTAATTCATTCACTTTTTTTATTGCTTTCAGGAGAGAGTGGAGAAACAATGGATTATTTTTGTAACGTCACATTTATACCATTTTCTTTTCTTCTTTTTTTCTAAAACTTTTTAAGATTGAAGAAATAATAGATTAGTTTCGTACTGCATATCCATCTAATCTATAGCGTTTAAAATCACTCTCCCCTAATAAACAGGCTATTAAATGGAAAGAGTTGAACACCTAAACAAAAGTACAAAACAATATTATAAACCTAGTACTTTGTAAAATAAAAATTGATAGCTAACTAACTTGCTTACCTTTGGCATGAAAATGAGTACGATTTTGTAACGTAATAAATAAATCGTTACAAAGGACGGGAAGAAGGTGATATTGAAAGAGATTTTAGAGCGTGACGCATCATAATGTAATGATCATTATCAAATTTCTTATTTTAATGTTTTAAGAAGTTGGTTATTAAATAAAAGTTTGTTGCTTTAAGTAGAGTCGTTGTCAAAGATTTAGAGGCTCAATGCGAGCTAGTTAAAAATGGACCCCAACTTAAAAAAAATTGAGATCTTAGAATGTTTATGTATGATGAGCTGATTAAATATGTTAAAAGGTTTAACCACATTGTATTAGGGTAAAATGAGTTCGTTTGAAGTGTGTTATGAACTAATTTAAAGTATGCAATGGATCAATTCAATAAAAGATTTTATATAAATATATTTAATATAAGTAAATTTAAATATCTCAAGAGATTAGGCCTTAGGCGGTCGCACCTCTTGTCCCTCTTTTGCGCCGGACATGACTTTAAGTTGATAATATACGTATACACACATACACACATTTGTAAAAAATAAACCTAAAGTGATTAAATTTTTTATCATTGGTTTATATTTTAAAATTTCACTTCTTACATACAAACGCAAATGTTTATATACGTAAAATTATCAAAGAAGAAATTACCACTCTAATTTAAAATCATTTTCCCATTGAACACCCACCCAACCCCCATCCCATTTAATCACATTAATTAATCATGTGGTTCACTATTTTGTAGGTACCAAGATAAATACCCACACATATATGATCTATCTGATCAACCTGAAATCTCCTTCACAAACTATGAAAACCATCAACATATCAACTCCAACTATCATCAACATCCCGAGCTTCATCCCGCGAAAGAGCCTTCGACCAAAACACCAAAGGCTTCTTGTCGCATCCGTAACGAAACCATCCAACTTAACTGTATCAAAGACGACAGATGCCATCGCGTTAAACAATAACGTTACAACCACAACAAAGACGGTTTATAAAGACAATTGGTTTGATCGTATTGCTATTAATTACCTCTCTAAAGCTATCCAAGATACATCGGGTCTGTTTTTTTTATATAAATATACAGCTTATTTTGTATATTTGTTCCTTTAATATAAAAGTAATCATAAAAATAATACATTAATTAAGATGATCCCGGAAATGACCATATTAAATAAAATAACATATTTGACTATAACTAAATTTGAATTAACTAAAGAAATGCGATAATCGCATAAACATCTATCATATTTTTTACTTTAAGTAAATTTGAATTAACTAAAGAAATGCGATGATTATACAACTGTATACATGTGTAATATGAGGTTCTTGTGATTCTCTATTAAAACCCGCAGGTATGAGAAATGAGGAGAGTGGGTACGAGAGCTTGGTGGTCGCGTCTAAAGCGGTGTTTCGGAGCTTCAACCCGATCCAACAACGCGAGCTTACGGTGAAGGTTCTTGTGAACGCTATTCCTAAGCCTTACATCTCCATGGTAAGTTGTTTTTGTTATTTTTTGTTTTGATGTGTTTTATGGGTGTTTGGATGTTACTACAAAGAGGGTGGTTGTTATGAAATCCACTATCTTACGTTCCACTTTAAAATATGTCTTACATTATAATTAATTTAGAATAAAATATAAAGTCTGTAGTAGTAATTGAGTTTCCATTAAATATATTCTTTACTAAAAAGGGCATCCAAAAATTGATCTGATTTACCGGTTCAACCGCTCAGCGTCATAACCAGCCGGTTCAAATGAAGGCGGTTCAAGAGTCTTAGCTAGAACAATTTTATGAGCAATTTCTAGTTTGATCAGTCTGGTTTAGTTATGAGAACATGGGATTCGAGAAACACCCTGCATGACAAAGAAATGTTATAAAAATAAAAATATTAAAAAAGTGTTGTTTTTTTTTTTTATTTTTATGTTATGCAGTTCAGAACACTGTTTACACCTTCTAAGTTTGCAAGAGAGTTTTGTGCTAAGTTCACCACTATCTTCTTAGTTTGGCTCATCGGCCCGTGCAAGGTATGCGTCTATGTTACTTTAATTTATGGTTGCAAACAAGTCAAACTTTTACTTGAACTCGAGAATAAAACATGAGCTCGAAATAAGGACGGCTCAACTATTTAAATAGTATAATCATACTGTTTCTTTTTAAATAATCATCATTGTAAACAATGATGTATATAAGATTTTTTATTTTTTATTTTATAATTGATCCAAAAGAAAAGGTTCATCAAAGTGGTTTGTAATGTTGAATTACGTATATCAGAAAAGAAGCCCGAAAGTTATTGTTAACTAATGTTAAGATATGATTGAACTAAAATTAGACATTTTTTGGCCCAAAATAAAATCGTGGATTGCATTATTAGAAATTTTAAATCTAAATTAGGGACCCTAATAATTTCAGAGCCTAGGCCCAAATGTAAAATTTTAATACGTAAAAGTGTAGAAGAAATGTATTATTAATGAGTTGGGCTAAGTAGTAGAGGGGTACATCCAACCCTGTTTCTTGACCCGGTCCGAACCGGGTTCAACCCGGTAGCTCCTCAACCTGGGTCAAACTCGATTTAATCCGTAGAGTTCAAACCAGTTTGTCCCCGCCACACCCGAACCCGGGTTCTTCCTAACCCGACCCGAACCTGGCGTTTTTGACCACTTTGCCATCTTGAAACTGGGTATGACCCGATCAAACCAGATATAGCCTTTTTTATTGCAACCCGACCGGGTTGAACCCTACCCGATTATAAAATTGACCCGGTTTTTATACCTTTAATTGTAATGAGATCATGAAACACAAGCTCTAAATATATGATGGGGGAAGCGTCAAAGAAGGAATTAAATATAAAGAATTGTTATAATTATTTTGAGATATAAATAGGTGAATTCATGAGAAAACAACCATTTATGAAAACGCTCTCAAGACCACACATTTTTCTAATAATCTTTTATATAATAAAAATAGTTTAAAAATAGTTTGAAAACTAAACAAAATTCTACACCAAAAAATTTAATGTGAAGGGTAACAAACTAACAAACTTACTTTGCGAAGGTTTTATATTCACACCTAAGATTTAATAATTACTTTTACGTTTTAAGAAACCAACTTTTACATCACATGTGTTTGTTAAAATCCTAGGATTAAAACCAAACGTATAAAACGAGTTGTTAAGATTTGAAATTTTTGGACGTTGTTTTTTAAATTAGATAATGGGTTTTTTTGTTGTGTTTGAGAAATGGGTTGATTAGTCGGTATCTTATGTAACGACTTTAGGTTTTTGAACATGACAATCTACAACAATACTACTTCTATCTATAGATTTCAACGTTAAATAGACGTAAAACGACAAAACTACTACAATACTTGTATGTTTGTTGCGGATTGAGAAGTTTAAGGAACCAAATAACCACCTAACATAGCGACTATTGACTAACTCATTCTTAAAAAAAACTCCCCTAAAAAGACCCTATTTTCATCTATCAATATTTTTAGAAAAAAAAAACCATTTCTAGAAAATTTCTAAATTTTGATAATTCTCACCGTTTTGTAGAAAAATATTCTCACCAAGCCCATCTATAAATATAAATTAAGCAAGTTCCATTGTTGGATTTAACTTGTATATAAATTTTCTACCTATCAAAATGAACTCAATATAAATTAATATCTTGTTAAACTCGAGCTCTACTTGCTTCTGAGATTCGATCCTATGTTAAGTTGTTATGTTTAGAATCCTCTTTAACGTGATGATTAACAGCTAACGATTTGCTTTTATCACGATATTCACTATAACCCTCTAAAATATCCTATATCGGATGTTTATTTATTTGGTTTTGTATAAAAGGTAAAAGAGTCCGAGTTTGATGGAGTTAAAGAGAAAAATGTTGTCTACGTAAAGAAATGCAGGTACTTCTGTTCTTACAATACACTTTGTACATCACCCATGATGGTCTAAAATAATTGTTCCATAGTTGATGTGTCATCGTTCCAAGTTGTAGATGATATAATAAACCGTAAGGGGACATTTTGAAGTTTGAGATGCATCCCTCTCTATTGAATAGTTCGAGATTTTAAACAGTATTAGATGTAGATGTAAGTAATTAATAGAACCCGAAAGTAGCTAATAAAAAATAAGGTTATTAGATTTTAATAATCTCAACTTTCATTTATTGACGGGGATTAATCCCAACTCAAACACTCTTAACTTTGAACTTACTTTCTTTTAATGATCTCTTACTAACTAAGAGTTAACTCTCGTTAGTTTTTTTTATAAAATGAAACCAACTTTGAGATATTTTTTAACTCCAGCACCTCTAGTCTCAATTAGATCTGTTTTCCATTGTCTAACCTCCATCCTCACTTGAAATCTACCTCTAACAAGTTCGGTGATTCAAATCAAAAAGTGGAGATTGACGGGTTTTTTGGTGCGGAAGTTTCAAATTGATAAACCTGGTTATATATATCAACTTTTTGTTTATTATTTTGGTCACAAAAACAGTCCACATAATCAAAAAACTAATGGGGTTAACTCTCAGTTAGTAAGGGATCGTTGAAGGAAAATAAACTCAAAGTTGGGAGTATCTGTAAACATTACCGAGTTGGGATTAATCACGACCAATAAATAAAACTTGATATTATTAAAATTCAATAACCCTAAAAATATATATATAACAAACCTTATTTTGATTATTTTAGGGTCAAATTCTTACATTACAAGGAGAGGTGATACAATTGATTATAATTATTTAGAAATCATTTCACATTTCAAATTTTAAATAATGAGAATTTGTTAAAAGTTAAAACACACTAAATTAATAGAAATAATTTCATAACTTCAAACGGCACTTCAATTTAAACAATCTCATGCTATGTTGTTTTTCTTAACTAATTATAAGTAATAGTTAGAGTGATAAGATGCATTGACTTTATATTAAATATCAAAGGTTTAAATGTTACAAGTGACAAAAGTAGCTTAGAAACTATTAAAAAAGACAAATATAAAACCAAAAGCAACCAAACGAGTGATGATACCAATAATCTTAATATAATAAGCATTTGGGTTTTAATCAGGTTTCTAGAGACGACTAATTGTGCAGGAATATGCACGAATTTGTGCAAGGTACCCACACAAGAGTTCATGAAGAACATTTTTGGCATGCCAATCAACATGGTTCCAAGTAAGTCCACACAAAAATTGCAGCTAAAGACAACAAAAATTCATTACATAATATAAGAACTAGAGCCGCCAATCATGTTGTTAAGTTTATAAGTTGAAAGTTGGGAGGTTGAATTTTTCAACCCAAACATGATCTCTACTTTTATTCATGTAAAAGACATCATTTACACGCAAACACTTATAATCATGTAATCATAACATGATCCGTTTAACCTGACAATCATGTTGGTGGGTTAATATAAAATGAAATGTGTTAATCGGGTTAGTAAGCTCTAAAAATAAAGATTAAACCGGTAAGTAGGTCGCCTTTTGTATTAAATAGGTTGACTGCCAACCTGTGTTTCTTAAACAAATCAAAGATACCAATTCACAATATTATTTTATTTCATGTTGCGTCAGAAATTACCGACCCCAATGGAAACTACACTTATAACAAATAAATCGTAATCAAATATGCGTAAATTGAGTTGCAGATTTCGAGGACATGAGTTGTGAGTATATATTTGGTGAGAATCCTCCGTCACTACAAGACGATCCTGCCTTAAGACAACCATGTTACAAGCTATGTAAGTAAACACAAACACATTGCACTTTCTCTAACTTTTGGAGAACTTTACTTACGTATTTGTGCGTATATATATATGTGTGTACGTATACATGTATATGTACGTATGTATCATGCAGGCAACATGAAACATAAGCATGACGCAAGTTGTATCGACTAAGGAACCCGAGGATATGAAGCAATGTTGCCGATTAAAGACGCTATAGCTTGTAGATAAACAACGAAAAAACCATAAACTGGTTATAAATTGATAATTTAAGTTTATATGGAAGATTTATAATAAGAAATTCATTAAGTATTACACGTAAAAACTCTATTGAAAGTGAATGAAATTAAAAAAATACATATTATGATTATAGCATTGAGAGGTTGATTGGTTATTGTGTATTAGATCTAACATGATATTTTGATGATAAAATGATGTATTCTTTAACCAGATAATTATACGCTCAAATCCTGCATTTTACCGTGGCTTGAAAGAAAAGGCTTGTGGGTTTTTTTTAGGAACAAACGACTGCAACGAAGGGATTCAACACATTTATTAGAACATTCAATAATTTAATTGATTGGATTAATGTTTTAAGATTAATTATTGAATGACGTTGTTTTTAGTTCAGCTTAAATAATTCGATGTTTCAAATCTATAGAAGCAAGATAGAAGACATGTATAGCAATAAAATTCAAAGTGTCACACATGTCATGGCAATCTCATTGGAGCATCATTGGGCTTGATAGTCATATTGCATCTTAAAGTGTTATGATATTAGTTGAGTTGTAATGGGTTATACTAGATTTTAATGAATTGTACTAATGAGCCAAACATGTTTTAATAACTTTAATTGAATCTTAAGATATCATTTTAATAAGCCAATGATAAATATTAATAGGTCATATTATATATCGAAAGAATTAGGTTGGGTTGTAATGAGTCATATTCGTCTCGTAATGTCTTCTAAAGAACCTATCATAATTGTTGATAATTCATCAGTAATCGCTGACGGATTACATAAGACTGGTAAATCATTAATATTTCTTTTTTTAGGATTGTAGGATTTGTATTTTTATTTTCACGATTTGTGGAATCCTTCGTTGATTCATTGGTACGCACGTACGTACATAAACACATACATATACACACATAAGTAGTAAGCACACACGTACGTACGTACGTACGTACATACAAAGTTATCGACAATTACTCCCTTCCTTTACCGAAAATTCATCAAACCCGTGACCCGAATTAAGCTTCGAAGTCTCGAGAAGTTTCTCCCCATCGCCCCACAATGCATACGCACTCTCGCCATGCACTTCTTCATCCCCAAACTGCAACTCTTCTTCACTTAGCCTAAGAGGCATCACAACTCTAATTGCAACACAAATCAAACTTGTAATCACAATATTCCACACCACAACAAATAATATTCCTAGCAATTGGATGCCCATCTGGCGTAACCCGACCCGAACCTGACCAGTTTTTAAACCATAAGCAAGCCCCATGTAATGTTGCCACCCGTCCGTTATGTCAAAGAAAATACGGTTTAGCCTTGGCTCGGCAAAGAAACCTGTTAGAACACCGCCTAGCGATCCCGCCACCGCATGGGTGTGGAAGACCGCCATCGTGTCGTCGATTTCTTTTAGCAGTGACACTTGCTTGTGTACCACCATCATTGTGAACCATGGTATGCTACCAGATAATAATCCCATGATTATTGCAGCCCAACCTTGCACAACTCCTGTTCAATCAAACAAGATTTAGATTTAAATAAATAAAATATATTTTATATGTAACCCTAAACCCTAAACCCTAAACCCTAAGCCCTAAACCTTAAATTGATACCTGCGGCTGGGGTGATGCATACTAGACCGGTGATCATGCCTTGTGTGGCACCAATAACGGAAGGCTTTTCAAAGAACATGATATCAAGCATAAGCCATGTTAACAAGCTGATGGCCGCGCAGACGTGTGTGTTGAGGACCGCGAGTGAAGCATCCCTACTCGCCATATAAGGATCGCCCCCGTTGAACCCTGTCCATCCCATCCATAGTAAACCCGCCCCTAAGAGCATCAACAATATGTTATTTGGCGGAAACCTCTCGCGATCTTTACTCTCCCTCGGTCCGACCTACGTAACAAAACATGTCAAAATTATAAAACACCTCTAGTCTAATTAAAACTAATAAATCCGAAGATGAAATTAGTCTATCAATTTTACAATTTTACCCAATAAGCCGCGGTAAAACCAGCAACTCCAGAAGAAAGATGAATAACATAACCACCAGAATAATCAATCATCCCCATCTTAGCCAACCAACCACTCGGACACCATATACTATAACATCCTACCGTATACGAGCATGTTAACCAAATCGGTACAAACACCATCCACGCGTAAAAATTCATTCTCCCTAGTAGCGCGCCAGCGATCAAGATCAACGTGATCGCAGCAAACACAAACTGAAAGAAGATCATAGTTGCATTGGGGAACTTTCCCACAAATGCTCTTTCGACGAGATAACTAGCACGCATAGACGCCAAACCAGGTCTACCGACAAAAGGTAAAAGTTGGTCCGAACCGAACGACATCTGGTAGCCCCAACCGATCCAACAAACTAAGACGGCTGCAAAGGCGAAAAGGGCCATGAAACACGAGTTCACGGCCCATTTCTTTTTGACAATGCTACCGTATAATATGACTAGCCCCGGGACACTTTGGAGCCCGACCATCGTGCCCGCGGTCAGCTGCCACGCGTTATCGCCCTTGCTCATCCATTCTGGGCTAGCATCAGTGGGGATGAGGGGGTTGAAGTTGAAGGACATATTCTTTGAATAAAAGAGAATAATAGAAACATCATTGGTATTTTGTAAATTGGAATATGCATGTATATATATATAGCTACTTTGGGGGAAGTTAATTTACCAAAGTAACCATGTGATCTATTATTTTTAAAGGTTAATTAATATGTGTCAGTTAATAATAAAGGAACATATAATTATAAAAATAAATGGAATCTTGTTCATGTTTGTTTGTTAATTTTTACCAATATTTTTTCTTACAACTTGAATGTATTCCTTTGTTTATATTCTGCACAAATGTAAAGAATATAAATGATCACAAATGGTTCTACAATTTAAAGAATGAATTGGTTCCAAATTAATATTAGTAGTAATTTATTTTGAATAAATATATAAAGCATGAAACGTTAATGTACGAACTAGCCACTTGTTCGCGTTTGTTTATACAATTGAATAAACATATATTTCATTCATGTTTATTCGTCTATCAAATAAACTAATACAAACAAACTTATCGTCAAATGATTCATGATAGTTTACTAAACATTCTGTTCATTTACGGTCTATAAACGGGAATGAGTAGGGTTAAAATTGGAAATTGGAAAAGCAAGAAAAAGCGATAGGAGATATGATTATTGGGTTATGAGTTGTTCACTTGTTTGCTTATGGTGACAACGGAAAGACCAAAGCCCAAAAGATGTGGATGGATCCATTGCCATATTATAGGCTAAGAAATCAAGGGAATCTTAAATTGCCATCTTATTTGAAGTATTTTTAATAAATTATTAACATTACAAAAAGGTAATTGATTTATAGTAATTATTTTAAAATTTTATTATTATTGTAAAAAATATGACTGCATCACACTATAAAGTACGATAATTTCAGACCATCAATTTAATAAAAATAAAGACGTGAGTATCTCAAATGTTTTTTAATTGCATGGAATTGCAGTTTAATGTGTGTAATTTTTCTTAGTCTCAAGATAAACATAATTGTGTTTCTATATGGGTTTCTAAAGACTATTCCTGAAAAAAAATATTAAGTTTCATAATTTTAATATAATTCGTACTTTCCTTACTATATATATTTAGTGTTATAAAACCTACAGTTTTATAATAATGATAATGTTAATAAGAATATTTACAAACATATGTTATAAACAAGTATATATATTTTTTAATTAATATATTAATATTATATATTTTTTAAACTATTTTAAGCTGAAATATAATTTAGCATTATATATTTGTTTGCAAAATAAAATAAAGTGTGTCGCGCCAAAGATTGTAGGTTCAAGCCTCGTAAAAACGTTTATGAGAGCTATTTGCCATTAAAAAAACTGCTCAGAATCATAAAGTTTATAATCAGATGTTCAAATAAACAAAACTATAATCCTAACATGCTTTCACACAACACACTTGATACAGAAAACTGGGACACAATCTGATACAAACCAAAAGTGACTTGACCATCTCTCAGATGGGCTGACCCTTTGGAACAATTTGGTCCTTGAGCCACATGTAAACAGGGACCAGGACGTAGTAGACTCCCGCCAATGCACCCAGGAGAAAACGCGCTAGGAACACGAATGGGTTCACTGGTTCTTTGACATCCTCTACTTTCGGCCCCAGCTGATGATGATAAAGAATGCTAATAAGAGATGATAAAATTCAATATTTTCATAGGTGGACTTGTCATCGAACCAGTTGTCTTACCGGTTCACTTATGGGAGTGGTTTCAATTTATATGAATTTAAAAAACTTGTAAACAAAATATGAAGAAATTTTTATATCTTATTATGGATTTGAAAAGTTAAAACAAAATATGGAGTTTGAATAGTAAGCTGATCAATAAATGAGATTTTAGAAGGAAAAAAATTGAAATCCAGTCCAACCACCTGGTCCGGTTCGGTTCAAAAGGGATCAACAAGATCCGAACGGCTGGCCCCTGTTCGGTTCTGGAAACATTTGATAAATCTTGCATATGTAAAGAACACAAGAGGCTTTTTTAGCATCATAAATAGTCGCATACTTAGACATCTATTAAGAGGCTATTTGATTGTGTTTCTAATATAACACAGAAACTAAACATGTAGTTCACTCATCATTTTCTTTTTAGAAATGGGATCATAGTTGTAATAACATTAGTTTTGGTAATCATATTTAACACACTAACTATTTATAATTTTGGACAAAACATGTAATGGGCCAATCCTAGCAGCCCATTTTGGCCCGTTACCCGGCCTGCCCGACCCACCCATTTTGCCACCTCAACCAGTATGAAAAATCTTGTTACCTGCAATGGTGAATCTCCTGATGCCGGTTTGACTCCAGTAACAGAGCACCCCATGATCAAACCATGGCGACGGACCCCACGATACCATTTCGGGCCGATTCTCTTGATCTTCACATCTTTAAATCCAGCTTTTTCAAACCACTCAATGTACTCTTCCTCTTTCGGGAAAAGCATCCACATGTCTGCAAAGAAACGAGACAACCAATACGTTGGATATACAGGCCCGATTATACACGCCTTCCCGCCTATCTTCAGAACCCTATATGCTTCTCTGATGCCTCGTTGTGGGTCGGGCCAGTACTCAATGCTGCAATCATATACGCACAAAGACCGTATGTCAGTTTTTTAAAAAAGTTTCATTTATTTTACTGGCACAATAACATAGTGAACTGATCAGAGAATAACTTTATATTTCTTCAAGTCATTTAACATAATTATACAATAATAATATTGTCTAATACACAAAATAGAGAAAGATCACGATACAACGAATGGGGTATTAATGTTTTTTGTTAACATGTTATAGTACCTTTCAATTTATTAGCAAATAAGTAGCTTGTAAGTTATTATAATCACTTTTTCATAGCTAGTATAAAACTAATTAACTGGCACATAACAGTTCGAGGAAGATAACGCAAACACTGTACATTAATCATCACAATAATAAGTTAACCCCTCAAATGTAACATGAACAACAGAACAAAAACAAATAAACATAGACATAAAACATCAAATGTGAGAGGATATATGTATATACCTTCCAGCAGATATGTATCTATCGGCATAGTCAGTTTCAAAAGGAAGATCCTCAGCATCACCTTCGATGATCTTGCATTCTTTCAACGGTTCCTTTTGCTTCGCCTTCGCAAGCTGATGTGGTGATTGATCCAAGATTGTAACATTTTTAGCATCAACATGTTTCACAATACCCAAAGTTGTGAACCCTGTACCCCCACCAACATCAACAACTATCATATTCCGGCTATAAAGATCAGCCGGTTCCAATGCTTCATCTCTCATATCTTCGGTCCAATGGCCCGGGTTGATCACATGATCGTACACAATTGATAAAAACCTATAGAACCAAAACGCCTCTTTTTTGTGCTGTATGAACCTAGGTTGTGAAGCAGGCCTAGGTAAAGAGACACTGCACTTAGGTACAACTAAGGTTTTACCTCTCGAAATCGAGTTCCCACAAGTCAAATTGATGTTGAGGGGAAATTTTCTCCCATTTAGTTCTGACCCATTAAACCCTAACCCATTTGCAGCAACTCTTCCTCTTATAATTGCAAGATTTTCAGCTCCATACAGCATTGAAGATGTCATTATTGCTAATTAAACAACAACAGATGCAGATTCTTTAAATTCTAAGGCTCCAATTTCAAGATTTCAACAAAACCCTAGATGTAAAAGGTTGTCAATTTGAGTTCATATTAACAAATCTCACATTTTTAACAATAACCAAGATGGGAAAAGTAGAGATTTTGAGTTTCAATTCACAAATTCAAGTTTCAACAATAACCCATATGGAATTTAGTTAAGAAGACTAATCTTGTAAGGGTTCAGTTCAAGATTATTACATGCAAAAAATAATCTTGAGTGGAAATTTTGTCACATTATATTCTGGCGCATTGAACCTTAATCCATTAGCAACAACTCTTCATCTTATGATTACCATATTTCAGATCCATAAAACAAATGCAGATAATTTAAATTCTAAGTTCAGATTATTGATTCCTACAAAACTCTAGATGCAAAAGGTTGCAAATTTGAGTTCATAATCCCAAATTTCACAAAATTTAACAATAACCAAGATAGAAAAAGCAATAACCTTAAGTTTAACAATAACCAATATGGAATTTAATAAAGAAACCTGATCTTGTGAGGGTTTAGTTCATGATAAATGCATGCAAAATTTGGGGAAAAAACTTGAAGAAATTCAAGAAACAGTGCTTACCTGTTAACTCAAATCACCATTGATGATGAATGAGTGGAAGCAGTTGATGAGCTAAAAAAACAATAACAGAAATATGTGGTGATAACTAAGAAGGGTGTGGAAGAAAAGCATACAACCGTAGAGCTAACGATAAGTGTAACAATTTCAGGCTAAGGCTGTTAACGAGATTACAGATATCATGTGGTCATGGTTTTTTTTCTCAAATCAGACAAAATGATATATTACTGGTTTTTTTTATTTCTGTTTTTTTTCTTAAATTAAACAAAATCAGACATAATTTAATTTTAATAATTTAAACTATTACTTATTGATTAATAATAATTTATATTATCAATTTGACTACTAACACTCTTAATTTTTACTTTATTACCAACAATAATCTCAGTTACATAATTTTCAAATTTTTACGTTCGATTTGAACTTGATTCGATTCGCAACAATAATTATGAATAAAATGAAGAAACATACAAGTTAAATTAGGACTAAAATATATACAAATCTAATGTAAAAATTTGAAAATTATGTCAATGGGATTATTGTTGGTCATAAAAGTGAAAGTGATAGTGTTAGCGGTCAAATTGATAATATGAATTATTATCGGCTAATAAGTAATAGTTTGGATTATTAAAATTCAATTTGACTAATATAAAATATATTTTGTAAGATGGTGTTTTGGTTTAAATATGTTATTTTTTTCGAAAATATTTATAAATTATTAAATTATTTAATGAATGAAAAAACACAAATAAAACAAAAAATATAATTTAAGTGAATGAATATGTTACGGTAATAAACCTTTATTTACAAAGTCACTTACGTTCATTAATATATTTATTAAGGTTCTTTTATTTACGTTTGTATAAGATAAATGTATTAAATATTATTATATTACTCCAACTTGTTTTAAGAGTCACAGGTCTATTGGTCTATAAAAGATTTTAAAACTACACGTCCAACGAATAATAAGGATAATAGTGTTGTATTTATTTTAAGGCATGGTTTTACAAAAGTCATGTCATAAGGGTTTTTCGAATCCTTCAAGGAAAGCACGTTACTTATAATTTTTCTACCAACTTAATAACAACAAACAAATTTTATTTCAACAAGTTGTTTTCCCACCCATGCTTCGCGGTGGGGTTCTACGATGAATACGTCGGTTAGGTAATAATCAATGCTCAGGCATACCATCATAGCCACAAATAGTGTAATATCGGTATCAACAACCAACTCTCTAGTGCATACACAATACAATTACCATATCAAACCACTACATTGTAGTTTACAATAAGTCAAAAATAAAGAACCTCAGAAGATGAAATTGTAATGATATGGCACAATAAGACCCGAAACCAATAGCTAGTTACGATTGCACATCACGAAGGGATGCCAAGCCAAACCAACCAACTTGATTTTCGCATAACAATCATAGCCTTGGAATCACGAAATGTATTAGATGAAGTCAACTTCATTATCATCGACAACCAACACCATTTTTTCTCTACAGAAGAGATTGCACATCAGTTTCTACAGAAGAGATGTTTAGTTGTAGTCGTATATTATAAACAGATGTCAAGTCATGGCAACCAACACCATTTTTCCTCTAAAATCATAGCCCGGCCTTGAGGTGCCAAAACAGTCCAAGGTCGCAGATAAACAATATTTTATCATCATCGACACAAAGAAACAACGAGATACAACATACAAATCCGATCAATACAACAATTTACAACTGAAACATCATCGTCTCAAATAAAGCAGATGCCATCATCGACACACCGAATTAACCCATACCTAGGGTAGATCTGAAAACCTTAAAAAGGTATCGATGAGATAGAGACGGAGGGGCAACAAATACAGTTATTTTAACATATAGGATAATTATAAATTTTTCCAACCTCTTCAAGTTGGAAAACCATAACAAGTTGAAACGTTATTTTAATATGCTTTTGATTGATTTTTTGACCCGAGTCCCATGCAATTTCATATGTTAACACTTTATAAATTGTACAGTAATGTTGTAAATCGAACAAATTTTCATGTATTTCATAAATCAACACCAAAGGTTCAAAAGTGAAACCTTCTCGTAGTCGGTATTTAATTTCTTCATTTTTAAACATCAGAAGGTTTTGACGCTATTAGGTGTAATGATATTTCAAGCCTCAAATGTGTCAAATGTTATAGATCTACATATAAAAGTTAAAACCAAATCAATATAACATTCTTTTTGCCTTAATAAACATCTGAATTTCATTTAGATTGTATAACCATGAAAAATCACATATGATAAATTACAAATCATAATTTCATTTTACTAGATTGTGTAACCATAACAAAATCACATATGATAATTTACAAATCAACTGTACACCCCGAGCGAAACACAGGAGCTGTAGTCTAACCACTGTGCCAATCAGCACAAACAACCCCGAGAACTTCACAAAACTAAAACTACTCCGACACCTTCTATGTACAACAAACTGTTCACTTTATCATCTCCACCGATTACGAGTTCAGAAGTCAGAATATGCCCCAACCCCGGGTCAAACCTCATCCAAACTAGGCACTTGCACGAAGATCAAACTCACCCGAACCCATCTTGGCTATCTTCTCCCTTGTCCATCCCTTTCTCAATGCTTGGTCAGCCCTTTGACTTTGACTTGTCACAAGCAGCCCCTTGTCCTCTCTTTAGAAAACAAACACATGACTTCGACTTTGACTTTAACATCTCGGTTTTACCCGCACTCACCCCCACTTAACAGAATTCCTTAATGTTTCATCAGGCAATGTCCATGAAACCAAATGCCCACCAGAATCACCACTCAACAATAACTTCATATCACTTGATATATGCAGTGCAGTGACTGGATGCTTATGACCCTTGAGCACCTTGTGTAATACCAATGTGTATTCTGGTGATTTACCACCAAGCCCTAACCCACAATGCACGTTTCCAGAAGGATACTTGTTAGTTTGAGCCATTTCAGAAGAATTATGAACCATCTGCCATACCTTTATGGCCCCGCTTTGGTGACCGGACATATACCAATTCGTTTCCAGCCAATCAGAATATGTACAAGTGGTCACAGATAATATAAGATCAGAAGGAAGTTGAGATGTGTTTACCACTGAGAGACAGTCGCCATTCACACTCCAAACTGCCAGCAAAACACCAGCACCCGTCACAATATCACCAGTCAAATCGTTGACTAATATAGCCGAAATGGGAAATGGGAACTCAGGAAGCTGTCTGAGAAAAACCAATGAGCTAAGATCCCATAGGATGACGGTGAAATCGTCTGAACCGCTTACAATCATCATGTATGGTTGGCAAACATAAAGGCGTGTGATTTTAGCTGTGTGAGCACACAAAGTTTTCTTCAAGTACAATCTACGTGGCGAACGAGGCCCGCTGTAGCTACCTATCCGCCAAACACAAACCAAACCATCATCTGCACCGGTGACCAGAAGTTGACCATCATGGCTAGCACTTACACACTGGATTTGGTGACCACCATGAAGGTTTTCATGGGTAGACAAGAGTCTGTCTTGATCATAGCTCAAGAATCTCAAACTACGGTCAGGGAAACCCCATGCAACATATTTGGTGTGGGTCCTGGGTTTAATTATGTTTTTTTGACCTAGGACTAAAATCTTTTCATTAACTGTAACAATTTGTGCTACTGAAGATGTAATTTTGCGGATTTCGTGTGGGGTAAGACGTGAAGAGAATTTGAGTGGATTTAAGGGAAGTTTTCTATCTGTTCTTCTTTTGCCATGAGGTCTTAAAAAAAGTTGCTTAGGGGTTTGACCAAAGTGATTAATTTGAGCAAGAATTGCTGCTTTCATTGCAGGGTCATCAACTGCATCTATGTCAACACTTCCTTCATATGTATAATAGTAGAAAACATTCACAGCTTCCTCAGCCGCCTATCAAAATTGGAAAAATCTCAGTATATTGCATACAGGTAATCGAAAATGGGTTAATTTGGGTTGCGTTTTATATGAAACAGGTCAGTTTGGGCCATATAAAAACTTTAGTTAATAGGGGAACAGTCAAACGAGTTGAAAGTCGTCCAAAGTTTATGTTTGATGCATAAATCCTCCTGAACCGTTTTAGTCAAAGATTTAGATTATTATTGTAATTATATTATTTGTAATTTAATTAACACAACTTTATTGAAAAACTAAAGAAAGGATTTAAGAAAATGTTTCATGTCAGTCCATCAAGACCCGGTCTATTTTGACTCCTACAAAACATTCTGACCTCACATACTAATATGGAAGCATTCTATCACTAGTAGTAGGCAATTTCTATATTACCAATGGATCATGCTAATAAATGGATACAGCCTCCTAAACAGTTTTTATTCTAATATATAGATTATTATTGTATTAGTATTGTTTCTGTAACCATAATCAACACAGATTTTTAGAAAACATACAAAAAGTATAGCTGTGAAAATGATCAATACACACCTTGCCTCGTTGTTTGTAACCAAAAATAAGATCTATCCAATGATGCAAATTTTCAGAAACATAATCTGATTCAAGAGCTTCTCTATGCTTCTTGATGAACTCTCTAGTACTGCCTTTGGCCCAAGGAGGCAACCCAACATTACCAACCTACAAAAACAATCAATAATGTCAGTCTTATGTTACATTTAGCGAAATTAAAATACACCAGAGACAGCATACGATAAATTAAGGCACCAAAGTGGACAGGTCAAGGTAAATTATAATGCATGTTGTTGGATTGATTGAGATGACCCCAAACATTATTTGATCCTTTTTTTGCACTTTATAGTTAATTACTATATTAGATACAACTTAAAAAATTGTATTAAAAGAAAATCTTATCTTTTGGAACAAGATATTTAAGAGGTAGGCATTTGAATGCACTTGGGGTCACTTTTGACCCGTTCAACCCATTTGACCCATTTCCTTTTTTAACTATATTTTAAATGTCACCCTTTGACCACTTACATAAGTAAACGGGAAAAAATTGCCATCTCAAAAAAAGGGTTGTTTATATCAAACAATTGAAAAAAATCCAAGGTTTTGACTTCAACAGACCTTCTCTCCTGATTGCTTCTCCCCAAGGTCAAGATCAAAACAGTTTTCCAAGAAATCCGGCATGTAAAAGAATTCTGGTATGAGTTCTTTTACATCTGAGGTGTTGCTTTTGCCAGCAGCACTTGTCCATGTGTCACGTATGTTAGTAAAAAGACGATCTGCATGGTCAAACTGACCACCCTGCAGTTTTTTATTTTCTGCACTAAACGGTGGCAATCGTATAAGATAGAAGAGAACAATTCCAGCACTAGAGTAGTGAGAACCATAATGAAATTTGGGAATCTCAGGATCATCCCAGCTGTCAAACCTGAAAATAAACCAGAATAGATTAGAAATTTGACATGAACATAGTAGAGGTGATAACTTTGACCCATTAACTTGTGAACAGGTTGATTTGGGTGCTTTAATTCAAACAGGTCAAATAAAATAATGTAGCTAAAGGGGACTGGTCTAATGGGTCTAAAGTATCAGAAGTCATCCAAGTCTGATCTAATGCATACGACCTCCTAACCTGTTTTATTCAAAGACTAAGATTATTAAACTTATAATATTGTTTTTGTAATCATAACCAACTCATTAACTCTTTATACTGTATGATCTAATGCATACGACCTCCTAACCTGTTTTATTCAAAGACTAAGATTATTAAACTTATAATATTGTTTTTGTAATCATAACCAACTCATTAACTCTTTATACTGTATGATCTAATGCATACGACCTCCTAACCTGTTTTATTCAAAGACTAAGATTATTAAACTTATAATATTGTTTTTGTAATCATAACCAACTCATTAACTCTTTATACTGTATGATCTAATGCATACGACCTCCTAACCTGTTTTATTCAAAGACTAAGATTATTAAACTTATAATATTGTTTTTGTAATCATAACCAACTCATTAACTCTTTATACTGTATGATCTAATGCATACGACCTCCTAACCTGTTTTATTCAAAGACTAAGATTATTAAACTTATAATATTGTTTTTGTAATCATAACCAACTCATTAACTCTTTATACAAATTTTGAAAAGAGAGAAAGAGTGTTTGCTTGTCATCCAATACAACTTTCGATAAGGAGATGATTTGTACACCACTTTTTTTACTACCTACACAGCTCAAATAAATGTTTTAACTGTTCTCCTTTGAAGAAAGTGAAGGTGAAAAAAGAGTGATATTGATGTATAAGTGTAAAATAGTAAAAATCAATAGGTGTGTATAGCCAAAGATGCTTGCAAATCACCTTCCTAAAAATAAGTTTTTTCAATACAATCCCACATTTACTCGTAAACCAACCCGCCTGGCACGCTCACCTTGCCACCTCAGCCAGAAAAGCAGAGAAAAAGGTATATGAGCTAAACCAACCTTTTCCTGAATTCCACCTCCCCTTCTTTTGTTTGGCAGCCCATGGGTTTATCAAGCTTCCGGAACGTCTCGGGCTTGGTTAAATCCAAATTTTCACTATCATAATCTGACAAAATCCAAGGGAAGACTGGATACTGAGTAAGATCACTGTACCCACGACCTGCAAGTGTGTTGAGGTGCATCAAGTACTGGAAATTGGTAATTTCTCCATTTTGCCACCTTTTGGAAAAGGGTTTAGCCGTAAGTTTGAAAGTGCCTTCTTGTTTCAGTGATCCAGAGATTGTGGGGTCCAAAAACCTGCTTATTTACATGCAGAAAGACGAACATAAATGTTACACATTATCACTCCATAAAAGATATTAGAGATCTTAATATCAATACGTTTACTTATGAATAGGTTGGTCCGGTTTATGTTTTCTCTAATTATCAAACAAACTAATGGATTAAAAACAAAACAGGCCGAAAGTGTACTTTTAATGCACTAAAGAGTTTGTTACCCGTGACACAATATGCCTGAACCGCTCATTTATGTCTAAAAGATGTTATTCACACAAAGGACAATTGACCAGTTTGTTAATATAGCCCTAGAAAGCAAAAACAAGCAACAAGTTAAAGGTCAAAATGAGCTTTTACTAAAAACATACGTGCTGTTTCTCGGAAGATTCATTGCCAGCATATTTCTGAAAATTTCTTCCCTTTCTTTTTTGTGAAAAATCAAAAGATCATTACATCCATCCATACTGAATAGTTCAATGGCAACAGGACGAAGCTGATAATCACGTTTCAAAAGTTCATGAACACTATTAAGCTTCCACATTCGCCATAGGTGAGGTACATTTCTGCTATTAGTTGCACTCTCATTACCCCAAGCACCACTGTTGAGGGCCCACGCTCTTCCCCCGGTGTGTTTATTATCATCCACTCCCCAGGATGAGATTGACTTTGACTGAGGGTCGCTGCTTAAAGATACATCTTTTGTTACACCTAAAACTCGATCAATAACCGAGAGATCGGTTTCACATTCTTTCTCACATATGCACCCAGAATCATCAACATAAAAATTCTCTATAACATATAGACAGAGTTCTCCAATTAAAAAGATTCCATCATGTTTATCAAGACTAACAACTCTTTCACAGTTATATTTAAATTTTATTTTCTCATTACGTTCCATATAAGGTCTAATCAAATACTCCCCATTGTCACTTAATTCCTTATCAATTTTGTCATCTGTTACTCTAACATTTTCAGATCTTACTGAACCATATCTTCTCAATGAACCAACCTCAGAATTTTCAATAATGCTTTCTGCTTTAGGTGGAAGCGCTGAGCTGACGTTAACATTAAATTCAGCAGCAGAATAAATACTAGCATCAAAAATACTATCTTTGTCAACATTCCACCCAACCTGATCAGGACTATCATCTTTTACCCGATCTGTGTCATCATACAACCCATCAAATGGTAAAGTATTTGACAACGTATCAGACCCGCAATCAGAATTAATGAGGTCAGTTTCGTTTTTCTTCCGACCTTCAAACTCGACATTTAAAATGGATTCAATCATGTCAACTTTCAGTTTACACCATTCGATCTTTTTCCGCATTCTAAAAGGGCCCTCAATAGGGCAAAGCTGCCATATGGGATCGTGAATTGTGCCCAATTTGGGCAACGGAAATATACCTCTTTCATGTACAAGTTGTTGTACATGTGTTTGCCACTCACTTTCAGCATGAAGTACCCATCCATACTTATCTTGACGAACAAGTCTCAATTCAGTAGACATCTGATCACGAACCAATTCCAATGTAATTCTTCTTTCTTTAATCTGCTCCCAATGTTTTTGGTCAAACTTTCTTGAATCCTTTTTTTTGCTAACTTCTTTCTTACGACGACCATCCATACCTTTGATTCGAACTCCTGAGAACTTTACAGAAGCAGCAATATACTGAACCCACATAACCGCAGCAGACTGTTCCAATATATTATTAACAAGAATTTCAGAAATTTGAAGCCACTTTAAAAAAGATTGCATACTTTCAGTAACAAGTTTATCAAAACCACCATGAAAAGCATCAAAGACTGGCCCTTGATTTGGCTTAGAAACAAGCAGGTCTTCTAGTGCGGTTTTCCGGTACAGTAACAGATGTTTCAGAATGTCAACTGCCAAATTCTGTGCATTTTGTCTCTGATCATGTAATAGAGAGATTAAATTTATACACAAACAGCAATTTAGGTCATTTTCAAGGTTACTTGGGCAGAATATTACTCGTTTGTGAGCAACGAGCAACTGTAGCACCGTGCAAATATCAATCACACTGTCTTCTTCTGAGATATTTGAAATGGATCTTTTCTTGGGCTCAATTTGTAACCTTAGACGTGAAAGAAGTTCATCTTCTCCAATAGTGATCAAGAAAGATGGAAGAAAACAGTACATAATTGTACGATTCAAGTTTTTAAACATGGAAAGAATATAAGCATCGAGTTGTTTTGATCTTCCAATAGACAGTAATCCTTTGCTAGGTGGCGCTGCTAGTTCAATTCTGCCTTGTTTATTAGCCATTTGTAACATAGATAACAAGAATTCGAGAGTTTTCAGCACAGAAACAGGCTCAGGAAACGCACCCATATATACACGGTCAACTATCAGAAAACATAATGCATTCAAATTTGTTGACCAACGGGTTTTATCAAGTTTCTTTTGGTCTTCTTCATCATCACGCAATATACGTCTTTCTAGAAAGTTCATCAGTCTGCCGAGGCACAAACCTTGGAAAACCAAGACAGATTCAGCATCAACATACAAAGGAACACTTTCTAGAATGTTCTCAATAACTGGTGTAGCTTTTATCTGGTCTGTTACAAAATCTGAAAGAACTTCAGCCATGAAATCTAAAATGGCGGTTGCTCCTGCTGAACACGGACCACCTCCATAACCAGAATCATCTGCTTCCAGAATCATCTGTGGGTTAATTGTGTAAATTGGGTCTGTGGTGTTTGGAATTACAGGAGGACGTTTTGAGTCTGATGTAGCATCAAATTCAGACATGGATACAGAAGATGCCATTGATGGAGATAAAGCTAACTTGGGTTTTGATTCAGGGAGACTCAGCGCAAGATTTTGTAATGAAGATGTTCGGTGGACCCCAGTAGATTTATCCGTTAAATACGAGGAATCAAATATACTTACAGATGATGAACTCAGTGTGCTTGTTTGGCAAACTGGCTCAGGAGTGGTTTTCTGATGATGGGAACTTAAATCTTTACTACTAGACTTGTGTAATTCCTGTGAAAATGCAGGTGTGTTATTTTCTTTATATCCATCTGAGTTGTTTGTGGCCACAGGAATATCTTCAGAACTTGTACTTGCATGAGCTGGGGGAAAGCTTCCCAGACTTATGAAGGTTTTAGCACACTCTTCTTGCTCAAGTGGCAAGCTATTGTGAGAACTAGCAGTATCATCACAATCATTTGGACTTTTCTCTTCTGGCTTCACGTACAACTTTTTTATCATCTTCACAGCATGAGCTGACCTACAAAACACAATATAAATTAGATAAATGATTCCGGTAGTACGCGAATATAAGATCTCCACCACAACCTTTCCAAACAATAACATGATACACTCAGACACATATGAGTATATATGACAAGAAGGATTGGTCCGGCTGGGCTATTTGGGTAACAAGTCACTTCTAATACAGGCCGAATTAGGTTGATTCTGTAATGCTTTTTTCCATTTGTCCATTTTCCTATACATAAGTAATGTATTAATTATGATTACAAAGAGATATCACTGCAATGATAATCAAAATCTTTTTAGAAAATGATTCATAAGTTGCATGCATTAAGAACAGACTTTACCAGTTTTCAACCCAATTGACCCATTTGAAAAGCTTATATATATAAAACAGGCCATTAGAGTGTGTGTTAAGATAGGCAAGGCCAGGTTGAGTAGGACCACTAATTCTTATTTGTCTTTTCTTCAGGTATGGTGTAGATAATGAATAAGTAAAATTGATTACAGAAAATATATAATTACAATAATAATTTATATCTTATGATTAAAAAAATTTATGATGTTTGCATTATACATAGATTACAAAGAAACTTTCAACCCTTTCAGCTATTTTTTCACAATCAATTTGAGTAAACAGGTTGAATTTTCAACCTCTAAACACCAGATATATAAGCCAAGAGAAGTGAAGTAGAACCTGACACAGGAAAAATACAGATCCACACAGTTTTCAAGAAACTCGGCTCGTCTGCACACAACAGAAAAAGACGGACACATTTTCGCTAAATCAACCATGAACCTAAGAACCGAAGTTGCAGCAGCTGGAGCCGAAGCATCCCCGCCCATGAGCCTGGCAGCATATGTTTTATGCATCAAAGCTTCACCCTGAAGCTCACCAGTCATTTCAGTATTTCCACCCACAAGTTCGGCCAAAAGCCCAGCACCTACCTGATTTAAATCACCACTCTCACAGGCAATCATTGTCTGAATAGATAACCTGTCAAATGTCGATTTTGCCATTGCAGTAACAGAATCCAAAAGTTCCAAAAACTTCAACTCAGTTTGACTTCCATCACTTGGCACAAGGGCATGAAAGTCCAGCAAACGAACTTCAGGTAATCTTGGATAAACAGGTTTCCCAAAGATTAAACAGAAAAGAATATAGTATATATCAGGGGAGTCATAGAAACTAGGAAGCACTCTAACTAACCCTAGATATCCTCCGCTTGTGCGAAATTTAAGAGAAAATGTAGAAGACGAGGTTAAACACACACCAAGAAGAGTCATAACCCATCTCATACTAGTGGGATGAACCGCTTCATCAAAAAAATAAGTTATTAATTTTGATGAAACAATTTTATGCCACTGTTCAAGCAATTCTTCTGATGTAATTGTTACTAAAATATCAATTAGCATCTCAAGCAACATATTTCTAACAATAATCCGCTTCCCTGTTGACTCTCTAATGATTGGACCTTTCGATGTCAGTTCAGGAGGGTCAAAGGTCATGATTACAAACCTAACAACATGTTCCAGTTCAGAAATGACAAACCCGTCTTTCAAAATTACCCCTATCAGAATAACTAGTTTTTCAAGTACAGGAACTTCAACATCACCTCTTTGTAGGGTTACTAAAAGATGTTGAACGAGGTTTATCTTACGTAAAACAGTAAGATTATGATTCCTGTACCAATGCATTGAAACTAGGTTTTCAAGGAATCCCAAAAGAGCAATTTGTACTGGAACTGATGCTGCCACCCAAACAGTCCAATCCAGTAATACGTGTTCAACCATGTCAGCATTTGAAAGAACAACGCAATTTGATGTTTCAGCTGGTAATTCAGTGTTATCAAGTTCTGATATATGACTGAAATTGTCCTTTTCAGAAAACTCATCCATATCTTCATGTGAACCAACTGAAGAAACTTCATTAGGCAGATTAAGTTCCTCAAACAGGGATTCTTGGACAGTTTCAACAGGTGGCAGATCGTTATTGGTTTTTTCCAACTTTTTTGATCCAGGAAAAGAAGCTTCACAAGCAGCAATTTGATAAAAGATCTCGAGCGAATGCATGTCAAATAATGACATTTTGGGATGTAGCAGAAGTGCTAGCAGGTGATATCCTCTAACAGATTGCATGTCCCTAATATTTTGTGGATTTTGGTGAAGTGCACATCCAAGAAATGTGAGCCCCATGTGCAGCATGTCTCTGGTTTCAGCTGCTTCAACCATGGCTAAGACCATGGCTAACCCACCAATGGATCTCATGGTTTCACCTATTATTGAATGCTTGCATACATATATATCACCATGAAGACGTCCATAGCGTGGTATACCTGATGAAAGAAAACACTAATCAAGACTTCCACTATAATGTTCTCAAAACACAGAAAACTCAGTGATCATATGATTTCAAGGGTAACATGGGTATAAAAGAGGACAAAGACTAGTAATGAAAAATGGCAATAAAATTGTTTTATGATCATGCCTATTGCATTACTCGTACACACACATAAGTGAGTTAAAGTGTTTGTGGGTCAACCCCACCCAACCAAATCCGTACTAAACCCTGCTAAAGATGAAGTTTCAACTAGAACCCATTTTGACATGTTATCCATCCTGCGTATCTTTCCATCTCTAACTAGTAATAACTAACAAGAAGCTAAATTATTTGTAGAAAGTAGGATTATTATGAAATTATGATAAACATATAAGATGACTGCTTTGTAACAGACCTCCGATTGGAGAAGCAGCCGCAGACACTGGATCAACTAAGTTGAGCATTGACAAAGTTCCACATGTTCTAGAAGCTTCTGTAGATGTTCCATCAAATGCAAATATTAGTTTTCTTCCAGACAGTTGTAATGAAAGATTCCCTAATCTTTCAAGATCCCAAACACCACCATTACGATCTGTCTTAGAAGCACCTTGCTTATTACCACTCTCAGGCTTTTGTGTGTTAGAAGCCAATGCAGAATCAACTTCAAGGGAATCTAGGATAGCCATACATCCACCACCACAAGCCTGATTTGGGACAAATTGTAAAAGATTTGTGTCTTGGAAAAGACCAGTATACCCTCTGCCCAGTATATACATAAAACAAATTGAACCAGGTGTCAATGCCTCTTCAAATAGATAGCAAGACCGGATTTTCCAGGATAAGTCATTGACTCTTGCACAACTAACAGGTGTTCCGATAGTTACCTGCAGAGACTTGCCAACTGGCGAGGGAGAGTACCCTAATCTCCCTGTGTGTCTAAGCTTTCCATTAAGATACACATATGAAACACTAGACTGGAATAATCCAGCTAAAGCATTTGGTTTGTTATGCACCACAGCAAGATGATGCCACCGGTACTCATCTATATCTAAACCTGAAAATGATAATGAAGACGAATTGCTGGTTGCTAGAGTTAAAGTTCCATCCTCTTGAAGATAAATCTCTGCATAGAAGGTGTTGCTATTACCACCATCTGTAGCACCAACAGAGAATATACGCATGATTTGTGGACATGTTGTGCTTCTAGAAGGTTCCATTTCTTTGCTGTTTGATTTTAATAAATTCTGATATTGAAACCAACAAACAAAAGAATAGCCAGCAGCAGGTGGCCATGATCTTTCACCCAATGGTACTTGGATGGATGCATGGCCAGATTTTCTCATATCCATCTCTACAAAAGGTGCAAGAGGAATATTCTCTGAAACTGTAAACCTCTCCATCATAGTAAGGAGAATATGACCAGATTTCATGTGTCTCACTTGCAAAATATATCTTACAATCACCTGCAATTCTGCTGACGACAACCTGCAACCAAAAGGACACATGAAGAAATTTTGCAAATGTCAAGTATTCCTAGTGTTCCACGAATAAGATTGGAAAATGGTGATTTGGTAAGGGCCAAAACAGATAACTTCTTGTAAAGGTGAAAGCAGGTCAGGTTGGCATGACCACATTAAATTGCACTCTATTTGTTTGTGGACAATAATTTTGTGACTGGATGGAGTATCTTATTTCAAGAATTTATCTAACTTTTTCAATTAAAAAGATTCAGAAGGTTTTATGCATTAATAATACCCTTATGTGACATTCAGTCCACTCGAATCATTTCCTTTTGAGCCATCCTTTTTTTACCCATTCACTCATAACTATTAAAACATAGCCTATCTACCCGTTCATAAGTAAAGGGTCAAAACAGTCACCTCCAATTGCAGTGAACGTTCAAATACTATTTACGCTAAATAGGACTTTTATTGAACAAAAGTTACTGTTGTTGTAGAAATGAAACGATTTATGGACTTAAAGAGAGTTTTACCTGTAAGAACCAAGTACTTCTATGATCCTTAAAGCCTGAAAAAGTAGAGGGGATGAGCCAGAAAGGAAGGGATATACTGTCTCAAGAAGAAGTTCCACGCAACCTGACCAAAGAACAAATTAGCAAGATATATAAGATGCTAATTTCTTAATAGTAACATCTCACAAATCTGTAATGCAATACCTGCAGATGTAAGGCTTTCCTGATTAAAAGAGCCAGCACAAGCAAGTTCTTCAATAAGTTTGAGAAACTTGAGTTGAAGATTTGAAGTAAAACGCAACAACAAATGGATGAGAACTCTAACTGCACCAGCATTATATATGTTCTGTTTATCAAGAAAAAAGGAAGCTGATGGAGTAATTATTTGGAAAGCAGAAACATTTCCAATATCATCTAATGTTTCAGTGGTTTCCGGTGTGAAAGATGGTGGAATCACGATCTCAAGAGCAAGTTCAAGTAACAACTGCATGACTTGTTTTTCACACTCAACGCTGATAAATCCGGAATCAGATAAAAGATCATAGAAAGTTTGTGAAGATATAATCGTGTGTAGCTTTACTCTGTTAACAGGATTGTTGCAGGTGCCAGCAGTAATAACGTGCAACAGATATGTGAAAACTTTCATGCAAACTCTTATTGAGGATTGACTGATTAGCCCTTTATCTCCCTGGAAACTATGGAGGGTTGTTAAGATAAGGGAAAACCCAGTGGCTTCTCCAAACACTCTCTGAGCAGACGAGCTGGCTCCTAAAATGCGCCACAAGGCGCCAAAAATGTCACATTTTGCATCATCTGGAAGTTTGTATTGAGATCCCGAAGTGCTTATCACCATCCCACTCTTTGAAATTTCAATCAGTGCACCCAGTTCATCTGAATGAGCCTAAAAAAGATTAACATTTGGTTACTAAAGTTCCAATAAATTTAAGGGAAACGTCTAAAATGGCATGCTTCATCAATAACTCTGTTGTATGCCACAATTAAACCTGTCTGCACTTTATTAGAAAGAAAGGACTGATTGTTTCTTCAGATGTAAAACAGTTACCCTTTCACTTCAGAAATTTGTTTATTAAACTTTCTATGAAACACTTTGTATTGAGAAGTACCAGGTGTCATATTAAAGTAGTGCAAACACTTTGTTGGAACGAGAAAGTAACAATATATTAGCCAATTCAATGTAAATGGTGAAATTAAGAAAGGACAGACATACACACACACATATATAAAGAGAGTGTCAGAATCAACTCTTCACATGAATATTTAGTTCTCACTGTTCCTGAGCCTTATATGTGTGTGTATACAGGGCGGTATCAAATAAAAAGTCCAAATATTGTGAGAATTCACTTTTCATCAAACAAAGGCACACCTGCCTGATATTTACATTTATTTAGCAGATTTTCAGGTGGCTGTGCATCAGTCTGATAAAAAGTTGTGCGTGTATGTGTGGGTGGGTATGTGGGTTTAACCCATGCATGACAAAGAAACAGGAATCACTGCCAACCTGTGCAGAATCCTCGATGATTAAGCATGATAGTACCCGAAGGACCCCAGGGCGGTGGACATCAGAGGCCAAGAAAGGAAGAGAAGTGGTTACTCCATCAGCAGAACGAAATGTCACTTGATTATATTCAGCTTTTCTCAATAATGAAACCAAACAGTCCCAAGCAACTGAAATTGTGCCTTCATCTTCAAAAAGACACAACTTTCTAGAGCCAGAATCCAATAATTTAGGAGATGATAGAATCGCATCTTTACTTTCCAGATGTTTCTGGAAACCATTCGGGCTACCCTTTGTTTCCACCTCAGCACTATCATTATTGTCCTGCTCTGGACCCATAAGAAACTTGTGCAGCTTGAGATCATCTAATAAAACCTCCAGCACACCAACTTCTCTCAAGAACTTTTTGTACTGCTGATCAAATGACACTAGTTTTACAAAGAATCCCAGAATAGTGTGCTTCAAGTCAGATGTTATTGGTTGTTGCAACAAGCAACAAAGTGAAAGCAATTCTTGTTCGGGTATGCAATTTACAACAGTCACAGCATATTCAAGAATTTTAAGGATGATTTCTTGAAAAGATTGAGGAAAGTCACCCATATTGAGGATAAACAATGGAACAGTTCGCAACTGCTGACACAAAGTGTAGTTTTCGAGATGACTTGAAAATATCTTAAATATTCTATTTAATACTTCAGCCTGCAGCTCCCTGCTATCAGCTTTAAGAAAAATGTCCTGCAGCATTTGGACAGCCTCTAGATCCTTAACTTTGTGATTATCCTTCTCCCAAATATCATGATTAGATGCCCTACCAGCTGGATTAAAATTCTTTTTGCCCTTTGATCCAGGGGACCCGGCCATATCAGTTGAGCCTGTTTGAGCTAGATTAACAAGAATATCAAGTAACCTACTGAGTGTGGGTGAGACGGATTGTGACGAGGTGTCTCCTTTTCCCTTTTCATCATGGATGTCCGTATCATTAGTTAACTTTGACCCTTCTATGTCAGAACTTTGACTAGTTTGAGAACTGTACTCTCTTGAAAGAATTAAAGCAAAGTGAATGAGAAATTGGTATCCATGAGCATTATGAATGTCTTCCCTGAGCTTGATACCACCAGCCTCTACAAACCAACACTACATTCAATCAGCATCACTATAAATTTGGAATTATGGGAGGGAAAAAAAGGGTGCAATCTCAATCCATTTACTTATAGATTAGGTCAATTTGGGTTATGAGTCTAACAAAGGCATATACTCGAATCTAGTTCGCACATCATTTACTATCGACAAATGAAAAGAATTTTTTTAGCATATGAGAGTACAAAAGGTGGATACTTGAATCGGATTCGTGTATCCTTTGTTTTCTCATACGTTTGTCTATGCTATTATCAAACGTAAAGGTTGATACACGAACGAAGATCCACTGTCTCTTGACTATATATGTGAAATTGCTGGCATGACCATAAAGGTACAAAATGCTCAGAAAAATGGCTACTTGCGTGATTCTCTTTTCTTAAAGCATAAAACCATCTATATTGTTTTATTCAAAAACTTATATTATTATTCATCGTCATGTTTGGCACTAACTTTAACAAAAATACATAAAATTTTAGGAAAGAAATGTGTTTCAAATCAACCCACGCAACCCAACCACTGAAACACCTCTAGAAAAAACAGTAAAAAATAAAGTACAACGAAAATAACCATGTAACTGACCAGGTTTGTATGACAATTCCACACATTCTAGCAACAAATCCACAATACGCACTGTATATGCAGAATCTCCAGAATCAGGATTAAAGTCTTTCACTGCCGTCAACAGCACTTTTATCTGCACAAAAAGATATTATAAAACAAAAATGGTATTCAAAAATGTTGAGTAACCCAATTCAGTTGGATAACAGAACGTAATAATCACCAGCTGGTGTTTCCTTATGTACTCAGCGGTGCTCCCATTGTCATTAACCAGAAGAAGACCTAGAACCTGATAACAAAGGAATCAGTTGAGATGATGACGCGGATAGTCAGGTGCTGAATTTAATATAAAGAAAGTGTAAATGCCTGCATCGCATGCCTATGGAGCTGAATGGCGTGCAAGGGAACAAGCCCTTCCTTATATCTTGAAAATAAAGCGTAAAACCCATTGGCCACCATCTGAAACAGTAGCTCAAGAGAATTGTCTTCAATTAAACTCTGCGCAGCTGCAGGATGGTTTGCTAATGCCTTCATGATATGCAGAATGCTGCCCTCTACCTTCAAGAACAAAATTATATTACAAATATATCCTCTAGCCTCTCATTTGTTGGCCTCACTTAGGATCATATCTATACAATTACAACATGGGACTTGAACAGGTATGTATCATTGCATTGAATATTGTAGAAATCATGAGCATACAGGTAAAAGAACCTAATCTCTGTCTCACCAATACTACTCTTCAAATAACAAATGATATTAACTTGATATCAGATTGAGTTATTGGAAACAAAAAACTAAACAAATGACCCACCTCAAGCTGCCGATCTGGAGCTACATTTTCAGTTACCTCTTGTTCCTCTTTACTAGTAACAGTATTCTGCCTCACATTCCCGCCATCAGAAACCAGGAAAGCATTAAGTATATGAACTAGACAACATAATATTCCAGAATCAAGGAGAGACTGTTTCTCAATAGCCTGCAAACAATATAGAAAAGATACATTATTCATTGTGAAAATATAAAATGGTCAGTTGCACTATTTATCACTAAAAAACAAAACTCAAAAAAAAATTATTTATAACATGCAAAAGTTAAATGCATACTCCAGAAACAAGGAATGACACTGCCTGCAGTAAATTTGAACCAACTTGAACTCCATCCTGTAAAGGAACAGGTAAAAATGTATGTTCATATATAAAACAAATTTAAAGAAAATGAGCAAATAAAAAAAGAAAACCTCTGTAGCCTCTGAGAAAAAACTTATGACACTTTCAATCTCTAAAGATCTTGTTTGGCTGCTAACTTTTAACTTTTCAATATCTGTGGCAAATGCTCTACCCACAACAAAACAAAATATGTGCGTCTCTACTAACCTGTGGATCCAAACTTGACGATGTTAACATTTTATAATATGACATGTCTCTTAGTAATGTGTTTATAAACGTTATATAAACCTAAAAGCTCTAGTTATTAACATGTTTATTTTGAAATGAATGCAAAAACAAATGCAAACGAGATGCACTTCTAAAGGTGGCATAAGCATGCTTATAAAATTTTTGTCATCTTTTAAAATAGTATCATTGCAAAATGCATAATTTAAACATAGGAATCGATCTTTTAAATGAGGGTAGTTGATTTCATACATAGATATCACTTGTGCTACATTTGAATGCTGCTTTACTAATCTACAGAAAACATCAATTGTAAAATTCAAAGCTTTTTCCTTTTCCTGCATAGATGAAGTAAAACCGTCAACTCCAGTCACTTGTTAGTCGTACGAAAAAACTAAGAAAAGGAATCATGATTGGAACATGTACCGACCTTCTCTGAAGTCGATATTCGGAACTCTTCCCAGTATCTCTTGAAGTCCAGTTCCAGATCGTATTTTTCTCTGCTTTTGAACAGGTAAAGATGCAAAAACGCATAAGGTACAAGATGAAGCTAATGTAGACTAGGCTTTTGACATGAATAATCATGTTGAGCAAATAGATTTACTAAAAATTCATGTGTTTTACTTTAATGCACTAGCACACATTATCATAAAAGGAAAAAAAATGCAAGAAACGTGTCCACGTGAAATTATTATAGAACTTGGCAGCTTGCATGTTTGTCAAAAATATACGCCTTCAAATTACTATCAACCCCTCCCCCACACACACAATCGAATATCTTTCATAATCTTTTGGAACCAGGTATGTTTCATATAAAATGCACGCTTTAAGGAATGACGAGAGAGAGAAAAAAAAGTAAAGCAGCTTAGGTCCGATTTATTTAGAGTATTTACCATTTGCGTTAAGAGGGTCATGTAGAGATATATATGTTAACTATATGTGTGGAGACCTGTAACATACAGCAGGAAACAACATTCATTGTTAAGGGAATTTAAGGAGTGCTTCCTTGGTTCCAAAATAAACTCGATGGCTAAAAACATGACAGTGAAGATTTTTATCAGTTTGATGAGAAAATCACAACAAGCCACCATCAATATATCATCTATAAAGATCTAAATGCCTCGTAAAAATAACTAATTACTTGTGTACTTGAAATATATGTAGAATACCATAGTAGATAAAACATCCTATTCTAATAATTCTAATAATGAAAGCTTAATTCCACCTACTTTAACCCACTGCCACATGAAGGACTACTGGAACGTCAAACCATAAGAGTTTGTAGCTGCTTTGAGCTGCAGCTTCCTTCATTTCTTTCCAGATTAGATTAAGCATTGCAGTAATTGGGAACGAACATTCAATAAGCCTACTACATTGCTAGAGCCCTTCCCTAACTGATTTTACCATCAATAATTTGACCATGTAACATATGATTACTCCTTTATGACCATATCAAATAGTGGACATAGCAATGTGAAATTTCCTACTACTGTCACTCCACAATATTTGTACTGTTATAGTTAAGTTATTAGTCTTTATCATCAGAGTTTATCCTTTCAAACTATGATATCTAGAAACATAAACATTAGCCTTTCTGTAACACAGACCTAAATGCATGTCTCGATAAGAGCTTTGTAGTTATCAAATATAGCTGTATCGCAAAGACAGCTCGAATCCACATTTACCTATTACTTCAATTACTTGACATATACAAAAATGCATCTAAATACACAATCAACAAGCATCATTTTACACACCACTGTCTCCAATGATCCACAAAAGGAAGCAGGCAAAAGAAAAACAAATAACCGACCTTGACAAAGGGTCATCATAGCTTGAAGAAGTGGCATTGTTACTATTCTGGTGCAGAGAGAAGGGTGACGGGGATGCAGACGATCCAGAGGGTGTAGGCGATGATAACCCTACCTTATCTCTGAAGTCTTTGAGCAATGTTACCCATTTCATCGTTCTAATCAACACTCATTCGCCAATAATGTTAAGAAACAACGAATCAATTTCACGACACACCGGATGTGATTATATTTCTTACATCCGGAGGATCTCCGACCTCAAAAACTCTCCGTTGTATCGTTTCAAAACCAACAAAAGATGAAAATCAAAGTGAGCTTATCGTTCGGAGTCAATTAGGGGGAAATAATGAAATCAAGATCAATGATGGTGATATTCGATTCGTTTTCTGTTGGTTTGCCTGCTAATTTAGCCCCCGAATCAGTGAATCACAATGAGTTTGATTTCTCTTGAGATTTTTCGTCACTTTTGGTGCCCTAACTCAACTCGAATGATTTTGGATGCCAACTGCGCGCCTTGTTTCTCGTTATGTGTATTTCAATTTCTTTTCGTTCGGATAAAACTATTTTTTTTGTTTTTAAAAAGATAAAAAAATCAACCCCTCCAAAAAATTAAAAAATTGTCTTATCCAAACAACCACTCAATCTTTTGCAGATTTTGAAATGATTATAATAGAATATAATGGTTTGACCACTAGACTTTGTAGAATTGTGTTTGGTTTCTATACTATGGATTTATGTTATTTTAGCCCCTTTGCTATGTAGTTTAACTATTAATGAAAGGTCACGGGTTCAAGTCTCACTCTGCAAAATGTTTAAAGTTGAGTCAAAGGGTTTTTTCAGCAATGAGTTTCTTCCTGTGTGGGTTAAGGGTGCGGTCCCGGCTGGAAAACGGATAGGTGGGCCCAATTAAGATAACATCTATCTTCCGAAGCAGGGTCGTACATTTGCCGTTCAAAAAAAATCAATGTTTCCCCTCTTTTTATGTTGGAGGTGTTTGTCCTACACACTTTTTATTGTTTTGTACACCGTCTACTTTATTTCTTTCTGTAATTGGTTTCGTTTTGTTGTGTGTATTGAATCGTGATAGAAGATGATAAAAAATACATATTGTAATATGTTATAGTTTATTATATGAATTTGTATCGTACTTATACCCTTGTACATTTTTAGATTATATATAAGTAAACGCTTTTCCGTTTCTTATGTTAACTTACAATGTGTTTTGATGATTCAAACAATTTTTAGAAATAATGTTATTTAGAGTGTGGTATAGTTACTGATTATTTCAATCTTGTTACGGAATCGTGTCATTTATCTTGCATCATACACATTGGACTCCCCATTTATGCTTTATTTTTGTTAAGAGTCACCTACTAGAATACTAGTTGACTAACACCCATAGTTGTCTAATGTACAACCCGCTCTCAATGCGTGAGTGGTGAGCCTTGGGCATTGGGCCAATACGCTTAAAAAGATATGCTCTCTTTGAGTGAGATGTCTGATAGAAAGTAATGAATTTTAATGGTTTTATACATATTTTAGGCCAGTTATATGCTACTTAGGTTGTTTTGAGTTTATTCCAAACTTGTTTAAGGCTTGACTGATTGTTTCGAACCTATTTAAATAATTTTTTACTCGAAATTTGATCTAAACTTTATATGAAAACAAGGCTTTTGAATCAATGTGTTCGGTTGTGCCTATGGCCCAAAACAATACCATAGGGCCACACATATATTAAACTTATCTTAAAAGTTTGCTTCAGATATAGAATATTACACCGCACTTACATTAATATCTTAGGGTTATAGCAGATTAAACATAGAGTTTATAATATATTATAAGATATATAATACAATGGTGTGTACGGTTTAAATATGAGTAAATGAAATTGAAAATCAAATTTAAAATCTTTAAGTTGTTAGAAGCAATCAAAAGAGTCGGATGTCTTTATATAAATTTAGATTCATAGCCTTGTTTCCACTAACCCAACTTGAATGAACACATGTAGGCATAAAAATTGACGCTTCATCAACTAAGAATCACCCGATGATGAGGATGCTCTGTAACGTGCTTTGCTGCCTTCTTGGCGGTGGAGGACGTTCTCGGTTCTTTTGTTGCGACCCGATTCCTAACGTTAGAAGTGTAAGTTTTAATAGAAAATGCCAGCTTGTTCGGGGTTCAGGTTCCGCTCGTCGTCCCATTGAATCAAAAGTTATCGTATTCGTTTTGTTTGTACTTATGTTTTCGTGCTTATTATTCTTCTCAATAAGCACATACCCCTGGTTTAATGACTTTCCTCTGAAAGCAAGATGTTTTGTCCACTCGCAAAATGATATCATATTAATATACACAGGTTGTTATCCGGAAGGGTGAGTCCTAGCTTGGAGGTTTGGAGTTGTGACACCCTACACATATCCCACATCGGTCGTGGACAGGAGAGATTCCTGGTTCATAAGTGTCACACCCCCGCTAAAGCGGAAACACGGGGATGTAACGAGACGGGATCGTCATAACACATGGTATACGTTAGAGAAGCAATATAAGAATGATGACAAGCGTGTCATGACGTCACCCGAACACAAATGGAGACTTGTGTCGTGTTAGTCAATATTCACGACAACATAGTCATAAGCATAACATAAAGATGATCATATAAGCAAATAGTATGACATTGTTTAATTCCCACAACCCGGGAACAAGTGTCAAATATGCAGGGTGATAGTTAA